>JAKXYG010001372.1:12500-15000 GCA_025895645.1 Cardicola forsteri | reverse complement strand
TTAAAAAAAAACATGTTTACTAGCAAAAGACATTTTTCATAAAAAAAATTAGAATAGTGGGAATTATAAACCTCCTCCACCGGCTACGGTGGAGTTGTTATTAATAGATAAGGATTACGTGTAGAGCATTTTACAAACAGCCATAAACGCACAATTCCAATGACAGGGTTTAACAAAATTCAAATAAAACTTTAATTTTTAATATGCAGGATTTTCAATGTCACAAATTAATGCATAATCAATCTTGTCGCTTAGTGCTGTGCAAAGCGAATGTGTACTAGTTGGGTTCGAATCCCTCCACAGGCACTAAACGCGGCTTTGTTAAAATGTCCACTGCTGAAAGATGTTTTGCGAAAAAACATTTAAAGTAGCAAAAATAACAAAGAAATGTATTGCATAATGGGAAAAGATTTCATTTAATCAATTGTAAAATATAGCAATTTATTTGCAATATGAATAAGTTAGCATTGATTTGCAAGTGAGTTAAGATTTTATAATTATTTTTAATTAGTAAAAGCATACGTAGGTGTTATTTTTTTACAACCTCCGTTTAGTTTTGTTTGCAATGTCTGACTATCGGGTAACGGTTCCCCATTAACACAACTTAACGTTGGAATGTGGAACAGTTTAGTTGCCGATTATGAGTTGCACAAATGTAAATAATAAATATTAAAATATTTAATTTTCTTAAGTAACTTTATAAATTTTTTCTATGCGGTTCTGTGTTGAACCAATTTGAAGTACTATAGCTATTAAATGGTTTAGGCGTAAATATTTTTATTGCCGCTAATCTTCTTCCTTTATCCAGACTAGTTAGAACGGTTCATTTCTGATCCTATCTAGGCGGAGCTACATATCAATTGGTTCTAGTCAATTCCATGTTACTCTCGAGTGGGAGATATGGTTTAAGGAATCGATAATTTAATTTTATCATTATTAATATGCGGAACAGTTTAGTTGCCAATTGTGAGTTGCACAAATGTAAATAATAAATATTAAAATGTTTTATTTTCCTAAGCAACTTTATAAATTTTAATAATAATGATAATAATAATAATAATAATAATAATAATAATAATAATAATAATAATAATTATTATTATTATTATTATTATTATTATCGTTGTTGTTATTGTTATCATAATTGTCACTTTCTCAGTTTGTCTTGTTAAACATTTCATCCTATATAATTTTTTAGACAGTTTTCAATAATATTATTTTTAAAATAATAAATTTCACAAAACATGAATAATTGTGTTAAAAGAAAAATATGAGACATAATGCAGTTCGTTAAATTTAAAAAAAAAACCCTAAAGCATTTATAATGATACAATGTAAACAAAAACATTTTTTAATTATTTTTTTTAAATTTCTGTTACAAAATAATTATTATTATTTTGTCTCAAAACAGAAACGAAAGCATTCTGATTTAATCAATAATGACCAAGTGTTTTTAAAAACCTTCTATTTGATAACTAAATACAGAAATCAGATTTGAATTACATTTTAAATATGTACGATTGTTTTGTGTCAGAATAATTTGCATTATTGTAGTTGAAAATGATTGTTTACCCTTCAAAATTAGTGGACAAATTATTGATACTGTTGATTCTTTTACATATCTGGGAAGCATTATTGGTAAAGAGGGTAAGATCGAAATTAATGTTGAAGTCAGACTTGGAAAAGCAATGTCAGTCTTTCATAGACTCAAATCAATACGGTCATGTTCTTTCATCCGCCTGAAGATAAAACTTCGTTTGTACGTATCAATAAGCATTCCTACGCCGATATATGGGAGTAAAACGTGGAAGCAAACAGATAAGATTGATAAGATGGTAGGTGTTTTTTATCACCGATCTCTTAGAAGTATTTTAAAGATTACCTGGGACAATCTCAGTTCAAATAGTGAAATCATGAGAAGAACTGGCTCTTGTTCACCACATGACATTACTACAATTAGACGAAGAAAATTTGACGTTTACCGCATCCGACTGACAAGCAAGAACGGTTGTGGAATAGACAATTAAAGATGGTAAAAGAAAGGTTAGTAGACCACAGAAAACTCCGCCTAGTGAGGATCATAAATAAACCGATCTAGCCAGTTCCAAGCCTGGATAAAGAAGGAGGGTTTGCGTCAAAAAGGGCATCCGGTAGTAAAACCTATGCCAAAACACTAGGACAATCTAGAGAAGGTGTTGAGAGATGCCACGGCGGATAGGGAATTGGAAATACAAATGAGGATAGCAAAAGAATTTTAGAGTGTATAGTCTCACAAGACATGGCCCTGATTAACACATTCTTTAAGAAAGAGAGAAACCAAATGGTTACATATTAGAGCGGTGGATGACAAAGTCAGATAGATTTTCTAGCAACGAGGAGAACAGATATAAAGTAGGTAAGAGACTGCAGAGTGATAAATGGAGAAGAAGTTACCACAAAACACAAGTTGGTGCTAGTGAAAATGAGTGTTAGAAACAAACTAAAGAAGGCAACGGAGATT
>JAKXYG010001372.1:0-7500 GCA_025895645.1 Cardicola forsteri | reverse complement strand
AATAAAAAATAAATTATTATTATTATTATTAGGCAGATTATCAACAGACAAAAATAGAAACAGTAAAAACAGGAAAAATTGGAAGATGCAAATTGAAAACATTTTAGCAAGATGTATTTAAAAATATTTAAAAATAAAAGTATAAATTCAAATGTCAAAATAAATGATACTTTTTGCAAAATATACACAAGATAAATATTGGAAAAAACATGCAATAAATTTGAAATTATTTTTTAAATTAAAAATGTCATGTAAGTTCGGCGCAAGTTATTTATTAGAAAATGTACGCGGGAGTACTAGAGGTAGATAATAAGTTGTCAATTGTGTGTTGATGCAAAAAGTAATGTGCAGTCATATTCAATAAAGACTGTATTTGCTACCACTTGTTTATTGGACACAAGTTGGTTGTTGTCTAAAAAGTTACGCAAAGGCGGCCTGGCGGTACAGCGCTCGACTTGGACCTGGTGGTTATGGGTTCGACTATCGCCACTAGCCTACTAGCATGCGGACCCACGTTCGGTTTAACTAAAATGTCCACGTTGAAAGATGCGCGTTTTCCGCAAAACATTCGAACTAGTCAATAAAACAGAGCTGTACTCGAACATGGATTTAAGTGCTCTATCGGCATATAGAATGAGGGCTCTTTAATGATGTTACTAAAATGTTCAGTTGCTATAAAATATTTCTCGTAGAGTATTTAATCAGTAATAATTAATAATATACGTATATATATATATGACTCGATCCATGAAGAATTTGTCTTACAACATTAAATGGAACCATGGCAGATTAACAGATTTGGACTTTGCAGATAATATTGGTCTACTGAGTGAAACTCCAGAAATGATACAAAATATGACAACACGTCTCAGTGATATCAGTTCTCGTATTGGCTTACGGATTAATTGTTCAAATATAAAAGTGTTGTGCAGTAAGTCAAACAATGATTTGCTCATCAAAATTAGTGAACAAAATATTGATACTGTTGATTCCTTTACATATATGGGAAGCATCATTGGTAAAGACGGAAAAACCAAAATTGATGTTAAAGCCAGACTTGGAAAGGCAATGTCAGTCTTTAATGGACTCAAATCAATATGGTCATGTTCTTCCATTCGCCTAAAGACAAAACTTCGTTTGTACACATCAATAATCATTCCTACGGCAATATATGGGAGTAAAACGTGGAAACGTACGGACAAGATTGATAAGATGGTGGATGTTTTTCATCGCCGGTGTCTTAGAAGTATTTTAAAAATTACCTGGCGCGATCACATTTCAAATGATGAGATTATGAAAAGAACTGACTCATGTTATCTTTGAATTATAGGACTTTGTTGTTGTTGTTTTGCTGTAATTGTTGTCTTATTGCCCCATGCTTATATATATATATATATATATATATATATATAATTTATTACGGTTTTTTTAATATGACATTAAAATTGTCAAGCAGTCTGACACGAAGCTAAACACACGCCCTTCTCGAGTATCAGGCCTATAATCTACTCACTAAGCCACTAATAGTTGAAATATATTTTGTACATTTTTAATCAATAATGAATCTAATTGGTCAGTATCCTTAAATTCTGTATATTGGTACCGCCAACAAACAAGTGAATAATTTTTTTTCCAATGGGGCTTTTAGCATATAAGTTCTGGCATACCTCATAGTTTTATTAATTTATATAATACGCTCCAATGTTATTTATTATATGCTTTTTCAAGGTGAAATTAGAATTGTCGGATTTATTTGAATAATAAATTTACTTCGTTTGAGCCAACAATGAGCAGTGAACGACTGTTTTAAAAATATAATGAAATACTGGCAATATTTAGTACATTAGTGTACACAAAGATAATTTAACATCTATGTAGACAAATGTTTACCTCACTTATATGTGTGAAATTGGAAATATATTACAGATAAAGTTTGTTTATACAAATATTATATATATATATATATATAATACAAAACCGTTTTGCTTTAAAAATGAGGATGGGGCAATAAGACAACAACTACAGCAAAACAACAACTACAACAGCAAAGTCTCGTTAGCATTGAAGATTCTGCAAATTAAAGATTGAGCTTCCTTTCGGCTTTCACTCAACCCTGTCATCTGTGTAATTCTGTCATCTAGATACATGCGATCACTTGTTGGCCGTTGTTTGCGGGAATGGCGTCCGCTTATATTATTTTCGTAGCAGTATAAATTTTTTACAGAGGCCAAGTTGCTAACCTCCTCCTTCATTCAGGCTTGGGACTGGCTAGATTGAATCATTTTTGATCCAAACTAGGCGGAGTTGTTTATACAATAATTAATTAAAATTAATAAGGAACTATTATTTAATATTTTTTTGAAAATAGAGTTATTAATATTTACAATATATACACACAATACAAGTATGTTAAATGACCCCCGAGTTTCAAGTTTATAATGAGAAATCAGTAAAGTTACAGTATATAGATATCCGTTTTTTGTAAATACTGATATCTAACTAAAATAATAACAGGATAAGTTACAATCTTGTAACCTCATGCTCTTTACAGCTAATAATACTAATAATAATAATAATAATAATAATAATAATTTAATTTAATTTAGAAAATAATTAATTACTTAGTAGAATTCGTTTTTAATAAAAAACGCACTGTAATATATATATATATATATATATATTAAAGATTGAGTTAAATTATCAACATAAAATTTACAGTTGAATACTAAAAAAGAGAACAAAGTAAATAATTTTTTTAAAAATATCAACTAACAAATGTCATTGCTTCTTTTTATAGCACCACTTGATATAGCTAATTTAGTCTACTATTAGATAGGATGTTAATAAAAACATTTTTAAGAAACAAATTGTATTTTAGAAATAATTTGGATTTACTTATAAATATGTTGTTTTATTAAACTAAATAACCTTAATGTGGACAACTTTCAAAAAGGTAGCCATTTTATCCTGTAGAATAAGATAAAATTCAATTTGTTTAATCAAACCGATGGCATGAGTTTTGTATTTTTTTTCAAACATTTATCTACAAATTAAAATAAAAAAATACTATTGCTATATGTATTTGACACGATATTTTGTTGTTACTCTTTCGAATGATTGGACAGACAACAGTTTTTAGCAGTGGACATTTTGACAAAGCATTCGGTGCGGCGATGGTGACAATCAGGTTCGAGTCAAATGCTGTACCTTGTTAGACAACTCCAGCAATACAATGACTATTTTTTTATTTTATGCCAAACGTTTGTCAAATGCAAACTTTTATTCAATTGTTGAAAGTAAAGTTCTAACAAAATAATTTGGTTGTTGGTGCATGAAATGTTTACAGTAAATAGTGAACAGTGTCGACCGTCGTCCATAAGCATCAAAGTTCGAATTTAGCGCTATACCGCTTAACTATTCGGTTGTTTGTATTTGTCACCAAAAGTTAATGCCAAAAACTCGATTGTTAAAGCCCGCAACTCCAGTTTTCTCTAAAGTATATGTATTTAGCAATTGATTACAAAAAATTAAAACTGTAATACGTGTGTATGAATCTATTAACAATAAATATTAATATTAGATGCTGATAGCAATGACATTAGTGTAGACAAAACATATGGATTGACATCTCTGTTCTATTGAGGGTTATAATCAAACATGAGAGTAAAATTTACACATGTATATATATATATATATATATATAGTGTACATATAGTGGAAAGACTAAAAATAACATTAGTGACAAGTCAATAACAAAACCAATATAATGAGACAATTGGAAATTTTGAAAACTGTTTTTTGCAAATACTGATAATAATGATAATAATAATGATAATAATAATAATAATAATAATAATAATAATAATAATAATAATAATAATAATAATAATAATAATAATAATAATAATAATAATAATAATAATAATAATAATAATAATAATAATAATAATAATAATAATAATAATAATAATAATAATAATAATAATAATAATAATAATAATAATAATAATAATAATAATAATAATAATAATAATAATAATAATAATAATAATAATAATAATAATAATAATAATAATAATAATAATAATAATAATAATAATAATAATAATAATAATAATAATAATAATAATAATAATAATAATAATAATAATAATAATAATAATAATAATAATAATAATAATAATAATAATAATAATAATAATAATAATAATAATAATAATAATAATAATAATAATTTAATTTAATTTAAATAATAATTAATTACTCAGTATGTTTACAGTAAATAGTGGACAAAGTCAACCAAGAGCAGTATCACTAACGTCCACATAAACATCAAAGTTCGAATTTAGCGCTATACCGCTTAACCATTCGGTTGTTTGTATTTGCCACCAAAAGTTAATGTCAAAAAACTCGATTTTTAAAGCCCACAACTCCAGTTTTCTTTATCTGATAGCAAAATAAAAATGCCCAATTTTTGATGAATAACATTTTTTGCTTTGTTCTTTACTGGCAGCAAATAACTAAATTCTTGTAAATTATATTTTACAACCTGCTTATTTAATTTTTTTTTGCCTAGCATAATCATTTTTACAATAAGCGGAAATGTTTTGAATTTGTAACAAAATTTGACAGTATTTCACTTTTTTTCACATTTCAATATGTAACATTGTTTTAAAAATGCTTTGACAATGTACTGTAAAATTTTATTCTAACTATTTTTCAAAGTATCGATTTTTAATTATTATTTTTTTAATTTTTGCTACTTCAATACGGACATTGTGTTTTTGCAAGAGGATTATTTAATGAAGACAAACGGGGACTCGTGGCTAGTAACGGTAATGAGTATTGAGCCCACGCCTATACAGGTTCAAGTCTAGCCCTGTACTCCACAACAGCAAAAAATGTCATTCAGCAGACAATATTGAAATTGTAAGATGAATTCATTTTGTATATTCTCGTCAGTTACAAACAAAATTTTAGTATATATATAATAAACCAGATAGCATTTTATATAAATTATTTTGTTAATACAAATCTGTCGTTAAAATTATAATTGGCTAAGTTCTATAGTTTTTTAAAATATTTTATTATTATAAATATATATTATTGATTTTTCCTACTTTGAATGTTTTACGAGAAACAACTCCCGGTAGTTGACATTTTAGCGAAATCGTAAGTGGACCAGCATTTAGTACCGGTGATGGGATTCGAACTTATACCCACCTAGGTCCAAGTTAAAAGCTGTACCGCTGGACTACTTTGGCACAGATAAATAAATAGCTACTTTTTAAGTATTTTTTAATAGGGTTGAATATATATATATATATATATATATATGGATTACAAAAGATTAAGCTAAAATTTAAAAATCTGACAAACATTTAAATACTTTTAATTTTATTAATGTAAAACAAAACGCATTAACGGTTTAATTTATTTATAAAAAGAAATTAATTGATAATTGGATGCAAGTTAATTTACCAGTAAAATAATTTAAAACTATTATCGTGTTTTTTTAACATTAAAATAAATGATATTTATATATACTACTTAAATAAGTATTAAATAATGCTTCATAATAAAATTAAATAAGGTACAAAGATTGTAATTGGTGTTGCAATCCCTCATAATTGTAAAAATATTTATGTGTTTGTCCAGTGAAACAAGTTTACTTTAAGGCATATGTATTTAACAATTGATTACAAAAAATTAAAACTGTAACACGTATGTATGAATCTATTAACAATAAATATTCATATTAGATGCTGATAGTAATGACAATAGTGTAGACAAAACTTATGGATTGACATCTCTGTTTTATTGAGGGTTATAATCAAACATGAGAGTAAAACTTATACTTATATATATATATATATATATATATAATGTACATATAGTGGAAAAACTAAAAGTAACATTAGTGACAAATCAATAACGAAACCAATATAATGAGACAATTTGAAGTTTTAAAAACAGTCAATGCATTTATAAAAATTTATTTTCCAACAAATATATATTGCGTAGAATTAAAAGTGCGTTTTAAACATTAATTATTAATAACGATAAAATTTTTTACAATTTTTCACATTTATTTTACAACTTTAAATACAATACTGTATTATAAATGGAATATATATATTTTTTAATTTATCATTTGTAATTTAAATGTCAATTAATTTATAATAAAAAATCGATTAAGATTATTAACATTAAATAGAGCATTAAATATTAAATAAAATACATTATCACATTTTTTTGGTTAATAAATAGTTTCTTGTATTAAACATTAATAAATGGTTAATCATATATAAAACCAACGTTTCATTTAACTACTTTACGCAAGGTTTTGGTATGCTCTTAATTTCATTGTTAACGTAGTCTTACATAATAATAATAACTTTTATTATTACTATTATTATTATTACTCCAATAAAAATCGATTAAATCTATTATCAAATAAAGTGATATTTATACTTTAAAAATGTAATACGTTTATGTATTACAAAAAATTGCTCATTTATTGATTTCACTTTTGAAAAGCATTATACAACTTTTATAACTAACTTATTTCTAATGTGCTATTAACATTTTTATACATTTCTGTATAAGGTATGCGCAAAGAATTTAAATATAAGCATAACAACTCTATAATAAAAAAGTAATTACTGTTAAAAATTCTAAATATGGATGAAACAACTGTTCAATAGTGCTTAAAAAACGAAGATTTTTCATTCTTATTATTATGTCATTCTGATAATTATAATATATCATTTTTGAAAAATATGACAATATTTATTATTGTGAAATTATAGTGTAGTGGTACCAACTGGGATAAACATGAATTCGAGTTTTATCGCCAGCACTAAATGCGAGTCCCCATTTGGCTTCGTGAAATGTCTGTTTTCCAATAAATGTTTTGTAAAATATGTAAGCAGTATCAACTAAATAAATAAATATATTACTACTACTCAAGTTGTATATATATTTGTACAGATTTGAGTAGAACGGTGTACAGTAGAAATCCTCGGCATGTAAAACAAATAATTTAGATCGTTTTTAAAACTCTGTCACAAGTATGTTATTTTTTAACATAAACTTTATTCAGCAGTAGACATTTTAGTAAAGCCGAATGTGGGTCTGCATTTTGTGGACTGGCAGTCGAGATCGAAGCCATGTCCACTAACGTCCAGGTCAATTGGTCTACCACTAGACTACCTCGAAATTGCGTTGCAAAATGATCCAACAATAGTTTGGAATCATGGTATAAATCCTGATCGAAAAGTAATGTGGTCAGCAGCATTTTCCACTGGTGGGATTGTACTACCACAGTCAGTTGATAGCGTTATAATATCTGCCTGCCATTTCACTAACTGCGGTTCCCTGTTTGGCTTCGCGAAATATCTGTTCTCTAATAAATGTTTTGCTTTGTAAAATATTTAAGCAGTATCAAGTAAATAAATAAATGTATTACTACTACTGAAGTTATATATATATATATAT
>JAKXYG010001484.1:0-41966 GCA_025895645.1 Cardicola forsteri | reverse complement strand
GTATTTATATATTAACCCGTTTAAATAGTATATTCAACAATATCCGTAATATTTGTTAACAAATCTGGAAAGGTAATAATTGTATTTAATTGTGCAACAAAGTTAAAAAAGGTACTAAATAACAAACATTGTTGATCATTATTATTACCATCATCGGAGATAAACATCCCCCACCGAGTAAAAAAACGGACGCTTCTATAGCTATTCTTTTCCGTTTATTAAACATTGTATATATATATATATATATATATATATATAACATAAAACTTTATAAAATTATATGTACATTATTTAATTATTTATTGCAATTACAATTAAAAAAATAAAATATAAATATATTTATATAAATAAATTAACTAATTATGTTTAAAAAATGTTACGTACGCTTTGCTTAAACAACATAGCATACATGTATTTATATGCATGTGTAATACTTGTTATGCATATTGTTATTATTTAAATATAAATACAAAATAATTTTAGTTTAGTTTAGTTATATTTTACACTTTTAATAAATAATCATGCAACATAAAACAATTATTTCTATATACATAAAAATATTTACTATACTAATGTTAAATACAATTTAAATGTTGTCTGTTTTTCTCATTAAAAATATTTATATTTTTTAAATTAGAAAAATGCACTAATATTTTAATAGATATTTTTCTGGAATATATTGCAAAGTAATAACAGCAGAAATCGGATGTATGTGTATTTAAAATATACTATTGTGCGCTTGTTTATATATATTTTTAATATATAATTTTTCTTTAATTTTATACGCATTATATATTTACAAACATTTGCAATTTATTGCAATTACAATACAATTTTTTAAATTATAAATACATTTCTAAAAATAAATTAAATAATTATGTTTACAAAATTTTACGTACAAGTTGCTTTAACAAAATTATATGCATGCATATATATACATGTGTAATACTCGTTATGCATGTTCTTAATATATATATATAAAAACAAAATAATGTTAGTTTAGTTTAGTTAATCTTAGCATTTTTAATTAATGTTGTAAATATGTTTTTATAAATAATTATGTAACATAAAATAATTATTCAAATATACATAAAAATGTTTACTTTATTTAATATCTAATATACTTAAAATATCGGTTGTTGATTGTTAATCAAAATTTTTTATACTTTTTAAATAAGAAAAATAGACTAATATTTTTTTTAAATATCTTCTTGAATTTGATCATAAAATAATTCCAGGAATATATTATTTCTACACTTGTTGTAATTTTAAACTTTAAAATAGGTATATTTATGAGTTTAATAAAACAAAAATTATTATATTTTTTAAAAATAAATTAAATATTATTTTAATAATAACATATAAAATTTATGTTTATAAATATTTTTTACATATTCGGTAATGTAACAATTTTATGCGCATTATCAAATTACAATTGCAATTAAAATTTTACAAAAATTATATTTACATAAACAAAAATAAATAATATTAATTATGTATATAAAATGTTACGTACAATTTACTAAACAAAATTATATATATATATATATATATATAAAGTTTGTAAATTATGTTTATAAACAAAACAATTAATAAAATACACATTAAATTGTTTGCAATTTTAGATGGTTAGTGCATTTATAATACTGTCCTTTTTCAATTAAAAATAATAATAGTTTTTTATATAAAACATAGACCAATATTTAAAAAAATATTATGTTGATACTGACTACAAAATAATTAAACTAATTAATTTTTTATTAATAAAAACAACATCAGAAATAATATAAAATATGCCATCCCAAGGCTGGATAAGAAAAAAGGATATAAGTGCAATGTTAGAAACCTGTACTCTGTAAAAAAAGTTATGCAACTACGGAAACATTAAAAAAACGTTTTTTTGGTAAACAATGTAGAAAAGGTTTTTGCATGTATTTTAATAATAAAATTACACAAATAAAAGAGTTAAATAAAAACCAAATAGATTTTCAAAGTCATAGTGACATAAGTAAATCTAATGCTGACTTACTATAATATTAAAGTTTATTTAGCAGATAATAATTATCTAAAAACTTATTAATATAAAACTTAAATAATACTTTACTAATATATATACATTTAATATTATTTGCAAACAAATTCTTAATGTAATATACAATAACATTTCTTTAGCAATAAAGCACAGTACCATTATTATGAACGTGTAAAAACAAACACAGATAATTGTTTTTAAATAATAATTTTATTTACTAAAATACATATATATATATATATATATATATATATACAAAATAGTTACAAATTTAATAATGTCAGTAATTTTAGTAATATCCACGTTTTTATTAAACTTATGCCAGCCGCTTAAATAGGAATTTATCAACGTACTAATAAACTCTATTAAAATGCAATTTTTTACTAAATAATAAATTTTTGCTTTTAATAATACATCAGTTTTATGTGGATTACCTCACATTTTAAAATACAAAGAAGATTTTAATAATATAAAGGTTTAGACTGTATAAAGTTTAATAAAAGTAAACTTTTTGTTTTTCAAAGCTTTTGTGGTCTAAATAAAGAAAACGTATACTAAATTGTAAGTTATGTTAAAATACACAAAAGTATTGTTTTAATTGTTAATTGTTGTGTAGCATTTTTAAACAGCTTACTATAAAACAAATTTTTAAATATTTGTACAAATTAAGCGTTGTTTCGGTTGCCACTATTACGCATTCATTTTGGAGACTAATTGTACTTAATTGCAAATTATTTTTTAACACATAAAAGATGTGCAACGTTTATAGCAGTACAAATGTGGTTGAGTGAAAAATTTAAAATATAAATAATTTTTGAATATGGTTTTTAGAATATTGCACTCTTATCTTTAAAGTATGTTAATCTTAAAAATGACAATAAAAATGTTTATACTTTTTAGCAAACTTTAGTCAATGTAGTCTATGGGCACGACTAACTAAAGGTTTTTTAACAACCGTTTTAATAATAAAACTTTTAAATTTTAATCTCCTTCTTACAAATGCATAGAAAAAGTGTTTTAAGTATAAATTTTTATTTGTTTTACATTTATTGTGTTTTTATAAGCTCTATAGTTATAAACTGATCAAATTGTTTAGTTATTAAATTTTTTTCTATCAACTGTGGGTAATCTGGGGCTTATTTTATTGTTCAAAATGTTGTACACAGTTAAAATATCTATTGTCTTGCATTTGGTAATTGTTTTAACTTTTGTGCTCTTTTTGTAAAAACTTTAAACTAATTTATAATTATGGGTGGACAAATAATGACGTTGAGCTGTTTTAACCATAAGTATTAAGTGCGCGGAAATAAGAAGCCTTTTAATCAAAATTTTAAATTTTAAACGGCAAATAAAAATTGACATTGTGTTTAAATTATTATTTAATATTATTTAATATTTTTTGGAAAAACAATTTGTTTTAAAAATTTTTATATTAAAATACTTTTTAAATAAAATGTTTATTGACTAATAATTATTTTTGTAAATAAATTATGTATTTTTATATTTAATAATTTTTTACTAAAAAAAATTAAAGTTTAGGCATTGCATTCCCGGCGTATGTAATAATGTTATATATTAATAAAAAAATGCAACGCATTAATTATATCTTTATAATGTGTAAAAAAAAGTTGTTATTTTAAGAATATACATTAATTTATTTTACAAACACAAATATTTAAAAAATGTAAATGAAATGAAATACGTTGCCTAATGTAATATAAAAATAAAATGTAAAAAAAACAGACCAAAAATAATTAATAAAATTTATAGTAAAAAATAAAATATATTAACAAATGAAATAAAATAAAAATTAAATTAAACAACTATAATTACGTATAACAGTTTAATATTGCGCTATACATAAAACAATCGTTTTAATTATTGTTTTGTATGATATATGTAAAATGTAAAACAAGTACATAACTTAAACTATATATTTAAACCAAAACCTTTTTTTTAATGTCTAGTAAAAATTATTTTTAATAAAATATTATAAATATTATAACTAAATAAAAAAACAATAAAAATATGTTAAAGTTAATTTACCAATAAATGTATTTAATAAACCGAACGTTATAAAAATGTTTAAAATGTTGTGCTAATAATTTTAATAAATAATGTTAATTATAAAATATAATAATATATATATATATATTTTAATATTTGTATTTTATAAACATTACTATTTTGATTGTTTTAAAAATATTATATTATTTATTTTAGTATTTATATATAATACATGAGTTTATTAATAATACAGATTGTAAGTAACTACATTTTACAAAGATGATTTTATTATTAATTAAAAAATTACAAGAAAATAATACTTATTATAAAAACAATATTTTTTTATAAATAATAATTACAAATAAATAAATATCTATGTTATATTTAAAAAAATAAAACACATTAAACAATAAATTTAAGAACATAAAACCATGACATTATAAAATCGTTTTATGTAAATAATAAAATATTTGATTTAATAATATAAATTTTACAAAATATAATGTACCAAATTTTAAGTATATTAATTAGCAATTATAATATTTTTAAATTAGCAAATCATATTATATATTTAACTAAAATTACCATATGTATGAACATATAATAAGCTAAAAAATAACCAAATAAATTTATTATTCTAATATTACGTTCAAATAAATGAAAAATTTAACAGCATTTATCTTTATATTGTTTTTTGTCGACTTAATTTTTTTAAAACTAAATAGGTGTATACGTTTAAATTACTGATTTTATTACACTTAATAAATAAAATAATTTTTATAGTTAGTTATAGAAAGTTATAAAAAGTTTTTAAACTGTTTTTTTGTACAAAAACATATAATTTGTATGCATTAATAATTATTAGTTCTACAAAGACTCCTAAAATCTAAGTAGTTTTACTAAAATATTAGAAAAAAATTAATCTAGAAAATATTTAATAATTAGTTTAAACATTTAAATTAACCATTTAAAACAAAATCAAAAAACAAACTTAATAACAATAAAATAATTTGTTAAAAAGCACAGTATAAAATTTTGAAACAACTTTTATCATTTAGAAAAAATATACATATTTTAATTAAGGAAAAAATTTTGTAGTTTACTTATTTATATAAGTAGATTAATTTAAAAACGTATTTAATTAGCATATGCTAAATATTATTATAGATTTTAATAATTATTAATATATATAGATGTTATTTAAATTCCGAAAAAATGTATTTATAACCTCTTCTTAACTGAAATAATATAAGCAATTTAAAAATTAAAAAACAATAAACTAAGAAGGTTTAACAAAATAACTTGCATAGATAATTAATTATAAAAGTAATTTTGTAGCACGTAAAATTGTTTTTTTATTTAATGTTATAAAATATAATAAATAAGTTTTAAATAAATAGCAGCAAAAAGTAATTGTTATTTTAAAAAAAAAGTTGAACGATTGCAATAATTGCCGCTAAATAAGTTTATTGTTTGTTCTTGGTAAGGTGTTTTTAAAAGTAATTTAAAATTATATTAGTAATGCGGTAAACTATTATTTAAAAACAAACAACAAATTTTTGGAAAGAAAAAACTGTATTGAATAAATACTCACCTTGTGTAACATTATTGAGCAAAAATAAACATTTAAATAATTACTTACAACTAATTTTGTTAATTTTATAAAAGCTTAAATTTGTTTTTTTATAATGTTATTATTTAAAATCCAATGGCGCTAAGTTATCAGGAATAAAAAAATATATACACTTTTATTAATTTTGTTTGTTTACTTCAATTGTAAAATTAATTAATAATGTGTACCAACAAAATTATGTCATTGAAATAGATGGATAAAGCATGATTATAATGATTTGGGTTTATACAATGCTAACATTGCCTTTTTACATTTTGATTTATTATTATTTATATTTTTAATATTTTTTTTATGTTTTGCAAAACTGTAAAGGAATTATTTGTATTATTATTTTTATCATTACATCTAATAGCAAAAAATTGTTTGATTTTTTAAATGATTTTTAATAAACACTGTTACAAATGTTTATAAAATCAAATAGATTGATTGTTAGTAATTGTTGACATTGTTAATATTTAGTAATATTACGTAGGGTAAGTATTTAATTAACACATTTGTTTAAAGTAAATAAATATTTTTTTTTAATTAAAATGTCGGTGTATTGTCTAACTCCTGACAATATTTTCACAATGTTATGCAAAGTTTAAAATTTGCGGGTGCATTTTTTTACATTTGTTTAACCAATTACTTTTAATTTTGCAGAAGTTATTTAAACTAGTTTATTTAAAATTTATAGTTATTATTAAATATTTTTTAAATAACAACATTTAAAAAGTACTCAAAAATATTAATACATATTTTAGTATTATTTTTAAAAAAATAATTTATAAGAAATATGTTTTATTTACGGTATAAATATGCATAATTGTTACTTTTGTAAATATGGTGTTAAATGTATTAAACATAATACAATAATGCCAAAATGGGGTTTTTATTGTTTTAATATTACTATAAAGCTTTTACAAAAATTCACTTTCTAACCTTGTTCTAAAATGTTTTTCTTTTATTTAGGCTATATTACAGGTTACATTTAAATATTTGTTTTAAACACGGCAAGCTTAACACAATATTATGGATTGTTTAAAAAAACATTAAAGATGTTTTTATATACGTGTAATTAAGATAAAATTTTATTATTTAAAAACGGAATAATTTAATAAAACTAAATTTAAAATAAACAATTTGTTAAATCTAACTATTAACAACTAATTTAAATTTAAAGCATGTAAATTCTTTTTTTTTTATTTCACAAATTAAATATTTAGTAAAAAATAAACTTTGTACATATAACTATTTTTAAATATATACATTGAGCAATAACTAAATGTCAGTAAATTAAATTTTATAATTTAACAAAATAATGTATTTTACTATTTTTAAGTTAAATAATATTTTTTTAACAAACAAAAAAATAATTTTCTAATAACATTAAGGAAATACCAAAAACATTATTAAAAACATTTTTATAATTTTTAAATCGTTTTAACAAAAGATAATGTATTTTTAATTTTAAATTGTATTAAATTTTTATTTTTTACGTACATTTAACGACAAATCAATATTTTATATTAAAAACCAAAACAACATATTTAAATTAACTCTACACAAACATCGTTTTTTAAATCATTTGAAAGTTTTGGTTACTATGGTAGGTTTTGAGTTCAAAAATAATTAATTTAATAAATTTTTAGAGTAAATTAATATATTTTTATTTTTATTTTATTTTTTATTTTTTATGATGTACAAATAGTGACATAAGTGAATCCAATGTTGACCTAATATAATATTAAAATATATGTAGTACTTGTTACTTATCTTAGACATATCTAACATTTTTTAATAAGTACCTTAGATAATGCAACACTAATGTATACACAATTATAAAAACTTAAAAACAAACACAGATAATTGGTTTAAAAAAATAGTGTCATCAACTAAAGTACATAAATATACAAAATGAAGATAACAAACTTAATAATGTCAGTAATTTAAGTAATCTCCACGTTTTTATTTAACCGCTACCAGCCGCTTGGAGTAGGAAACTATCAACGTACCAATACAGTTATTCAAAATGCAATTTTTTACAATATAATTAATTTTCGTTTTTACTGGTACGTTAGTTTACATGCGGTTTACTTCATGTTTTAAAACATTAAAAAGGTTTTTAATTACATTGAAGTCTGGACTGTATAGAGGAAATTAAATAAAAGTAAGTTTTTTGCTTTTCAAAGTTTTTGTAATCTAAATAAAGAAAACGTTTAGTAAATTGTAAGTTATGTTAAAATACACATTACCATTTTTAAAGTATGCACAGAAGCATCGTTTTGAATAATTGCCCTGTAGCATTTCTAAACAACTCACTATAAAACAAATCTCTAAATATTTGTACAAATTCAGCACTGTTTAAATTGCCATTGGTACGCCTTCACTTTGGAGACTGATTGTACTTAATTGCAAAATATCCTTTGACACATAAATAATGTGCAACTTTTATAGCGGTACAAATATGGTTAAGTAAAAAATTTGGATTATAAATAACTTTTGACTGTTCAGTTTATAAGTCATAGGATATAACACACTTATTTGTGAAGTATATTAATCTTTAAAATGACGATGGGTAATGTTTGTACTTTTTAATAAACTCCATTTGTTGTAATCTATAAGCACGACTAAATAGAGGTATTTTAACAGTCGTTTTAAAAATGAAATCTTCCGTTTTTATCCTCCTTCTTACAAATAAATATAAAAAATCTTTTAAGTATTAATTTTTTTATTTAATTTACATCCATTATTCTGTGTTTTTTAAGCTGCATAATTTTAAACTGATTATTTTGTTTGTTTGTTGAAAGTTTTCTACCAACTGTGGGTTATTTGAGGCTTATTTTATTGTTCAAAATGTTGTACACAGTTAAAATATCTATTGTCATGCCTTCGGCCAATTGTTTTAACTTGTGTGTTCACTATAAAAACTTTGAACTAATTCATAATCATGGGTAGACAAATAATGACGCTGAGCTGTTTTAACCATAAGTATTAAGTGTGCGGAAATACGAAGCCTTTTTATCAAAATTTTAAATTTTGAAACGGAAAATAAAAATCGACCTTGTGCTTAAATTGTTGAAAATAACTTAATAGTTTTTTGGAAAACAATTTGTTTTCAAATTCTTTAAATTAAAATACTTTTGAAATAAATTATTTATTGACTATTTAAAAATACAGTGCAAATTTGTACATATATGTACGAGCAGTTATTTTAATTTAAAAATTATTATTTTTATAAATAGAAGGAATATAAAATTAAAATATATTTTTGTAAATAAATTACAAAAATTTTTTTTTAAATTAACTAAAATGAAATACGTTGCCTTCTGTATTAACAACAATTTTTTTGTAGAAATGTAAACTTAAGGTAATAAAATGTATTTTTCAAATAATAATAATTTTAAGCACAATAATTAAAAATTTATAAATTCTATTAAAAATTGTTAATTGTGTTTATTTGTTCTATTTTTATAGGTATTTTATTTGAATATGTTTTTTGACTAATTCGGCAGTTTTAAATAAATATTTTTAAGTAAATATAAATCAACTATTAGATAATTAACATTATTTAAAATTGTTAATAATTTTGAATTTTTAATGCTAATTTACTCAAGGACAGTACACTGTTTAAAACAATTATTGTTTAGGATCAAAAATAAAATTTGACAATTTTTTTTTAATTGTTTTTGTTTAAATTTTAAATATATATATTATCAATAAATTAATTATGTTAAAATATTACGGACTTTTATCACTTAAAATTATTTGTTTTTTAAGTTTTTTATAATTATAAATATTTAAGTATCTTAAAATTTTAAAAAAAATGAATGTTAGTAGTAATACTTTTATTTTAAAATTATATACATATTAAGTTAATAACATTAAACAATTACTTAAAACAATACTATTTAAAAAAATCAAATATACACCAAAACATTAACTATAAACTTGTGTAATCTATTAGCTTTAAAGAAACTGTTAATTAAGTCAACAATGTTAAAATAAATAAATTATTTTAACAATTTTAATTTAAATAATTATTTTGATCACATTATTAATATATATATATATATATATATATATTGTTTAATAGTAATATAAATTATTATTAAAGTGTAAAAAACGTTTATAAATTAAACAAATAAAACTATTGAAACAATTTAAATTTAATAACTAATTTTAAAATTAACAACTTCAGTAATTTCTTTAGTAATTATTTTTTAACTGTAAAAACATGAGTAATAATATTTCGTTTCAGAATTTTGTTAAACAATAAAAAATACGTCTTTCAAAATGCTCAAGCAAGCATTTTGGTGTTTTTTTACACGCAAATACATTTTTTGCCTTTTGTTAAAAAAATTAATTAAAAGGTATAAAACTTGCATGAGTGGTTTAACAGTAGTTTTTTTAATTTAGATCTCGGTAAACATTGGTTGAAATTTTATTACCTATTTTTAGCTTTTCTAAAATATCTACTGCTAAAAAAATGTTAAATTGTTAAACAAATGTATCTTTTTTATTATTTTCTTACGCTTTTTTATGCTTTTTTATTATAAGTAATGTTGAATAAAAATAGGTTAGTACTTTAAAATATTTACTATTAATTAAAGTTTGATTTATGATTTAATTTTAATATTTAACCAGTGTTTTTATTTAAACATTTTTATTGTACGCAATTAAATAACGTTTTAAAAAGTTAACTTTTTTAATAAATCGGTTAAAAATACTTAAAATGAAGATATTGATCACTCCAGATAGACTTGTGTTAAATCTTGCGTTAAATAAATCCTTAATTTCTTGTACTAGTATTAAATCTAAAAAGTTTACTATATACGTTTTTGTAAACTTTTATTAGTTTTAAAATTGTAAAAAAACATTTTTTAATAATTTATGTTCGTTTTTGTTTATTGTGCATTATAGTACAAACGACAATATAAAAAAGCTTTTTCGCTACTTTATACTTTTCAATAAGTGATTTGCCACAAAAACAAAATTAATTATTTTGTGTACAAAATAAAATTGATGTTTACAAGTATTTAACAATATTTTGGTATTTATTTTCTTTAACATTTTTTTACTCAAATAATTTTAAATTGTTTTAAAAATACATCAGTAGAAATGTTCTAATATCTTTTAAAAACATTATTTTGTTTTAAACATTTTAGGTTAATAAACAAAGTTATTATTTGTCTAATATGGTATATTAATTATTAATAAAATTAATATAATTAGTTTATAATTTTTAATCGAACCAAAGAACACATTCTCAATCAAATTGAAAAAAGTCTAACTTATATAAACTTTTTTGCACGTCGTCAATATTATATTATTTATTTTAAAAAAAAACAAATAAACTTTAATATATTTTTTACAGTTGCACTAACTGTTTTAAATACTTTTATGTTATAAACATTTAAATCTTTTTACATTTACACATTAAAACCCATTTTGTGTGCACAATTACAATATGTAATTTAACTTGGATTTGAAATAATTATATTGCCTATGTTTATACCTGTTTAAATATTTATGTAAAGTTAGATGCTTTATATTACGCTACGCGTTGCTAAATATACATATATTTTATTGTTTATATCTGCTATTTTTATTCAAAATTATAAAAGAAAAACAATTTATTAAATTATTTTTTATGTTAAATGTTATTGCTAAAAAGAATCTTTAAATATAACACAATATTTTTAATATATTTAAAGATTTTTTTAAATAAAAAATTTTATTATATTTATTAAAGGTATTAACTAAATGTGCCGAGATAGTATAACAATACAGCGCGTAAATTTAGACTTTAATAAACATGGGTTCAAATTTTATCCCCGGCACCAAAATGTGTACATTCATGTTTATTAAATAATGTTGTTTATTTTATTTCATTTAAATTAGATTAAAACATAATTTTAATATATTGATTGATATTTAAAATATATTTTTATTAATATATTAAAACTTAATGTTATACTACTATTATGATTATTAAAATTTTGGCATTATAAGATTAATTTATACAACAAAATAAATTAAATTGCTTTTTTGTAAAAAATGAACATATAAATAATTAAAAAACATCATGTGCATTATAACATTATTAAATTTTTTATAATACATAAAAAATGTTTATTTTAATTTTTATAATTATTAAAACAAAAGTTAATTAATTAATTACTTAGTTATATACTTTATATATAAAGATATTAAAACTCATTTTGTTTTATGTAAAAATATTGATTATGGGGTTCTCAATAAATTATTTTTTCTTAAGCAGTTTAAAATTGTTTAGCATTTTACAATACATTATGTATTTTATAAATTTAAAAAATGTAACAAAAATAATAACTACTATATAATGTTTGTAATTTTTACTATTATATTAAACATAAATTGTTTAGTATAATATATATATTACATTATGTAATATATATATATATATATATATAATACGTTTGTTACATTGCATATAAAAATAGTTGTTGTAGTTTAAATAAAATAATATTGTATTACAATATATATATATATATACCAAAAAAGAAAAAAAAACTAAAGTTTAAATTATGTTTTATTAAAAAAAATTTATAAAATATTTTAAAAATAATAATAATAAAACAACCGGTACAATTTTAAATAGGTTTTTAAACTTAATTAAATATTAGTAATATTTTGATATAAAATGTAATATGTATTTTTTATTGTTAATACTTTTAAATTATGTTATTATTTAAGTAAATTATTAAATAAATATAGTATATAAAACAATTATTTATAACTATTAATATTAGCTAAACAAACATTGTACACAAACTTAATTATTTTTATTATTTAAAATATTGGTTCCCTATATTTTTAAACATTTATTTGTAAATACCATTTAATTTTTTTATTAATTCTATATGTTTCTAAATACAATATTTATTAATTAAATATATTTACATAATGAATTTAATATTATGAAAAAAATAAATATATATGTACATAGTAAAATTAATGTACAATATAAGCACAATTTTTTTTTAATTTATACGTATTTGTTATTGAATAATTATAATAATTATACCATATTTTTTATATAAAAAACATTTAAAAAAACACATATTATTATAAATTATGTTAATATATATATGTATATATATATATATATATTAATATGTATTAAATTAACTGCATATGTTTAAAAATGCAACATTAAATAGTTTTAATAGATAGAATAATTATATATATATACTGCTTACGGTTCAGTTGATTCTAAAAAACAATTATTTTTAAAATATTTTACAATCTTTGTATTAATAAATTAAAAATTTATGTAACAAATAATTTACTTATACATATTATTAATATAATAAAAAGTAAAATTGTTAATTTCATTTTTAAAAAAAAAGTGAAATGCGTATATATATGCATATATATGAACCAATAGAATATTGTCTGTAAAAAAATTTTAATTATTGTTTTTCTTAATGTGTGTTGATAGCCGTATGCTTAAAAAATAGCATTGAAAATAACAAAATTATATTTTGTTTAATAATTAAATAAATATATGTTTATAAAAATTAAAAATATAATTTTATTAAAATTATAATTTATGTTATTAACATGTTATTAACAAACTGTTTTTAATAACTTTATTTTAAACACATTATTAGTTTTATATATATTTGTTTTGTTAGCTACATAGAACTAAAAAATACCCGTTTTGGCTAAACGTAATTTTTTATTATTTATATTATATATATATATATATATATATATATATATATATATATATATATATATATATATCAAAATGAATATATTGCAACCAAATATATAATTGTTTGGTAATAATATTTATAAATGTAACATAATTATTGATATAAAACGAATATTAAAAATATGTACGTTTGGTTTAATATGTAGTTAATTAAGAATATTTTATTAAAATTTTTATTAATAATTAATTAAAGTTATGTACTTAATATTATAAATTTTACTATTAAATACAATTAATAATTTATTTTTAATTACAAAATACAGCAAAAATTTGAAAAAGTTTCTTACAATTATGAACTGCAAATAAATTTTTATTATAAATTTTATTTAATATATATATATATATATATATATATGTATAACTCCTAAAATTAGTACTACTAACACAATAATTATATAATGCAATTTTAATATATAAATAATTAAATGCATTCTTTATTTTTATATAAATAAATAGTAAAAGAATAACATAAAAAATTTAGTTATTTTAATTAAATGCAACGTGTAGAAATATTAATATTAAAAATACTTAAAATTTTAAAAAAGTATTTATGTATAATATATTGCCTAATAAATCCAATAAACTAAAACAAACAACATATATATATATATATATATATATATTAATTTGTTTTTTTTATACTAATGCACAATCCTAAAATGTGATGTAAATTTTAATTTTAATAATAGTTTTAATTTACAAAATATTGTTATAACAACAATAATTTAATTAAATGCAAGCTATTAAATTATTTTTTTAATAATAATAATATTAAACATTAGTTTTGTAATATAATTAATTATTTAAATAAACTTATGTTTTAGAGAATTGCATTGTAAAAGCCAATACGTATGTTGATTTAATGTTTTTTATAATAACAACTTTATTCAATGCAATTAAAAAGTTTATTAGCCAACAATTCATTAATATTTTTTATGTAAAATAAAATTTCTTTTTTTTAAATTTTTTTTATAACTACCAATACATAAACGTTTATTATAATTTTAAATAACATTAACTTTAGATTTGTATATTTAACTTGTATATTTTATTTATTAATATATATGTTCATGAATATTTGAATTAATAATAGTTTAATAAAAATCATATCAATAAATTAATTTAAATTGTTATTAAAGTTTGTTTTTTTAATAAACAAAATTTAATAAATTGTATTAACGTGTTAATAGCAATAAAATAAATATGCACAAATACATATAAGGTTAATTTAAACAATCAATAAAAAAATGATAAATTAATACTTTAATTGTTATTTTTCAAAGTATTATTGATTTTTTATGCGTATTTTATAAAATCAATACATTAATGTACATTTAGTTAATTTATTACAATATATATTTTGTAGTATATATTAATTAATTAAAATATTTTTTGTTTTTTTTAAATAAATAATGAGAAAGTTTTGTTAAATTTTAAAAACAATAAAACAAAAATAGAAGTATTCAATTAATACATTTTTTTAAAAATTATTTATTAAATTTACAAAAAATATAATTCAAATTGTTTATTAATTGACATTATAACATAGTTGTTAAAAACGTTTTATTTTTATTAATTTTGTTAAAAATTCAATGTTAAACATCTTTAATTAATTGCTATATTTCTAATTAAAAAATAACACATTATTTGTTATAAATTTATTTAAACAAGTTGTTTATAATTAAAAATGTTTTTCAAAAACATATATTTACATAATAAACAAATTTATATGTATATATGTATACATATATATTATTTTAAGTTAATTTAAGGTTAAAAAATTGTACAATGTTACGTTAATTTATTGTAAAAGATAAAAGACATTGTATTGTTAAACTGTTTACGTTGACCCTAATTGTAATTTAGTTGTAATATGTATTAATTAAATTAATTTTTTTAAAAACATTATTTATGCACAAAATTTACTTAAAAACATAATTAACGCCTAGTTTAAATTAAAAGTGAAATAATCTAGCTAGTTTTAAGCCTTGATAAAGACGAATAAAAGGACAACATGCCGGCAAGCAACGGCAAAAAAAGTAATCGCACGTATTTGTTGCTAAATTAATAATTAGACAAAAACCCGTAAACAACAGTATTTTAATTAAATTTAATGCTAGATTAATAAGAATAATTGTTTAAATTCAGTTACTACAGTGTCTACTGAGAAGAACCAAAAAATATATTTGATGATTAACTAAAACGTTTGTTAAATAATGTATCATAAAAAACTTTAAAATATTAATTATTAATTTTAATGCAAACATAAATAAATATAAATCTAGGTACTTCTAAAATGTTAGATTACATGGTTGTTATTAACATAAATAATAATGGTTATAGGTTGTTATCGCTAAACAGTTATTGTAAAATGCGTATTGAAAACACATTTTGCTTACAAAATATACACAATTTAAGCAGTTAAATATTTTAAACCAATTTTACAATTTTTTCAAAAATACATTTTACAATTTAAAAAGGGTCAAAAAGTTTAATAATTAATAGAAATTGTTTTATAAAACAATTACAACTGTGTAGCAAATTTATAAGTTTATTAAATATAATTTATGTTATAAAAATACACAATTAAAAAAAATGTATTTAACAATCCTGTTATCTAAAATATATTTAATAATAAATACATAACTTTAAATAAAAACGTTTAAAAATACTGCAAATGCTAATAATAATTTGCAAAAAAAACTAATGTAAAAAAGCAGATAAGACAGCAGCAAAAATGGTTATAATTTGTATATAATTATAAAACAACTATTATGAGTTACAAAAAACACCGATGTTTTAATTTTAAAAAATATAATTGTTTATTTTTTAACAAATAATAAACAATTATTTAAAAATAGATAAAAAATTTAAAGAAATACTTATTTTGCCTATGACAAATACTGTTATAGATTTTAATAATAATAATAATGTGACTAAAAATTCAAAAATATGTATTAATGACTTTTTGTAACTAAAGCATTTTAGGCAGTTTAAATATTAAAAAAAACATTAAAACAAAAAAACTAACTGCGAAAATGCTTAAGCATAGAGGTAATGTTGTTGCAAGTAAGCTTGCTCATTTATTTAATGTTATATGGTATATTAAGCAAGTTCCAAATAATTAACGACAAGGAGTTATTGTTACTTTTTTCAAAAATAAAGTATAAACAATTGCAATAATTGGTGTAAAACAATTATATTGTTTGTTTTTGTAAAATGTTTTGCAAAATAATTGTAAATTGTTTAATATATTTAAATATCTTTAAGAACTGCAAGCAGGTTTTTAAAAACAAAAAAGTTTTGTACAACAAATACTCGCCCTCTGCAACATTATTAAGCAAAATCTTTTTTTTTTATTATTTACAAATAATTTTATTAATTTTATAAAAGCTTTTCTTAGTGTTTATTAAGAATTCTTGTAAAAAAATTGTTACATTTTACAAAATACCGTTAAAATTTGTAAACATTATGCGTTTGCTGTATCAAAAGTTAAAATTGATCTATTTATACGGCTATGTTTAACATTGTCGCAGTAGTACGTTAAGGATGAATGTTATAACCGTTTTTGTTTCTTTTAACAAATAATTTACTATGACTCAATTTGTTAAAAAATTGTCTTATAGTATTAATTGGGACTACGGTAGATTAACATATTTGAATTTTGCGAATTATATTTAACTACTCAGTAAAACTTTATAAATAATGCAAAATATAATAAAAGGTTTTAGTTTAAAAGTAAATTGTTGTGCACAAAATCTTTTATAAACTCTAAACAAAATAGTTAAATTTTTTTATTTGTACATTATATTAATTATTCTTACGGCAAAATATATAAGGAAACCTTGAAAGTAAACAAACAGAATTAATAAAATGGTTAATGCATTTTATCGCCGGTATATTAGAAGTACGGAAATAATTACCTAGCGCAATTATGAAAAAAACTGAATACCATCCATTACATGACTTTATTACAATTAGACAAAAAATGCTTCGTTTACCACCCAAAAAATTAGCAAAAACGGTTTTGTAATAAAATATTTATAATGGTTAAATAAAAGTTGGTAGGTCACAGATAACTTAGCTAAAATCTATTCAGAAAGATTTTATTGAAATGAATGTTTTACGGAATCAAGCAAAACGTTTGGGAAATGTTAAAATACAAAATAATTATTTACGCTACTACTACTACTACTATTATTTAAATTACAATACTTTTTGTCACTGTTTTTTGTATTTTTTTATAATTGTTATCTTTTTGTTCCACGTTTAGTATTCAAATAAAATGGTTTTGTAATGATAATAAAAATAATAATAATAATAATAATAAATACAGTATATCCTGATAAAACAAGTTAAAAATTATACTAATGTTTTTAATAATATTTTAGGTATTTTCTTAAAAATATTAAAAATGTATTTTTTTTTTACTAAAAAAAATATTATTTAATTTTAAAATTATAAAATGCATTATTTTGTTAAATTATAAAACATAATTAACACAAATGTAGTTATTTGCTACTTAGGAGCAAAACATATTTCATGTTATATCTTCTTTATTACAGAAAGTTTTATTTATTTATTTATTTCTAAATTAAAACACAAAAATTATATTTTGTAGTTGTAAAATAAAATAAATTTTAATAGTAATTATTTTTAATTGTAGCTAATAAAACATTGACTTAAAAAGATTAATATGTTGGATAATAAAATAAGTTGCTGTGTATAAACATTGTTGTACCAATTTAAAATTTTACAGTTGGAACAATATATATATAAGCAATAAATATTAAGTTAGTTGTGTAAAAGGTATTAAATAACCTTTATGTAAAAATAATAATTCTATTCAAAAATTGGCTTTTATTTTACTGAAATTCCTTTATTATTTGTACTACTATTTTTGTATTTTTTTTATATTTTTTTTAAAATAATTTTATTAATAACTAAAATATTTTTATGTCAAATGTGTTTTAAGTAAAACATTAAAATTGAGATAGTCAAACGTTGCAACGCTCACCGAAATTAAATGCGAGCCAACTTTGGAATTAATAAAACCCTTACTTTTTTGTAAAAGTTATAATATGATAATCAATATAATATATATATATATAACATTTAAATACAAAACTATCTATGCTTATAAAAAAATTTTTTTTATAATATATAAATTTAAAATAAATACACAGTCTTAAAAGAAACTTGTCAATAAATGTTTTTTTTTATTCAATTTTATTTTTCCTAAAATAGATCTTTTTTAATGCTATTATTAAAAATAATATTGGTTATCAATATTTAAAGTTAATTTGTTTTTAAGTTTTTGCATGAATAGTCTAAATGGTAATTCGCAACAAATGTTTAAATAACCTAATACATATTATTGAGTACATATAGTTTATAACAAATTAATAAATTTTATTAGGTAATATATACATAACATTTAACATTGATTATGGCGTAAAAAGAATAAAACAAATATTTGACTATTTGACCCCCATTATTGTTTTATCAACTTGTCAACAATTTTTATATTGTTTTCTAAACATGGCACAATTTTTAACCCTTACAGTACATATGTATATTAAGTTTAAAAAATAGAAACGGTTTGGAGCTACAAAACATTACAAACAAATAAAAAATATTACAATTTAGTTTATTTATTAATTGCAAAATTATGTATAACAAATACATGGATTGTTACAGATAGAACATTTTATAACGAAAGCCAATAAAAGCCTTAATATTTAATTTGCATAATCATTAATTTAAAAACCTTAATCAGTGTTAAAATATAAAATGTGCGCACACATTTTTGTACTAGACAGCTAAAACAAATTTTTTTTGTAATAAAAATGTAAAACCTAGATATTTTAGGTATTAGGCAAACGCAATAAAAAGGTTAAGGTTATTTTATGAGTTAATGTCTTTAGACATTTTTTGGACAAAATAAATATTTTTTAAAAGTTTTTATTATGTTGAGTAAAGGTTTGTGTAAATAAGCGCAAGCAACCGTATCATTTAAGCTACATTCAAAACCAAATATGCAATATTAACAATTGTATAAATTAATGCTCATATAATATCTTCTACGATTCATTACAAAATAATTGTTAGTTGCTACTGTTTAAAACATCAAGATATATCTAAAAGGTAATCTGTAAAAATTTATAAAAATTAATTTTTATCCAATATTTATTGTTAAAAATTATTTTTTTAATTATTTGTTATTATAAAAAAGTTTAATAATGTATTCCTGGTATTTTTGTAAATTGTTATAGTAATATTTAATTTTACCAAAAATTTACAAATTATTAGTAAAGCTACAACATTTGTTTTCATATATGTTTTAAATTATTAGCATTTAAACATTTTTTTAAATTTTTTAATATGTTGTGTTTGGTTTTTTTAGTGTTTTTTTTGTTTTATTTTTGACATGTTTACAATATTGTTTAATTATTTCAGCAACATACATTTATAAAACGTATTAAATTTTGCTGCGGACTTACAAAAATGCATGTTTTTCTAGAAATTAAATGTTTAACATAATTGCTATTATGTTTATTAACTAAATAAACAGTTAAACGTTTATACTGATTTTAGCAACGTTTAATTTTAAAACGGTTTTAACGTTTTTCTCTTTTGTAACACTAATGAACAAACTACTTAATTTTAATTAAGTAAATAGCTTTATATTATAACAACAATTCTTCAATCTACTTAAAATACATTAAAAATAAACTAATATAAATTAATTTTATTATTAATTAAAATATTTAAAAAAAACTTGTTTGTTTGTTTGTTGGGTAAACCATAATGTTGTATTACAATAAAAATAATAACATTATATTTGTTTACGTTTTGTAGTGTATTATAATATAACAAATAAGTTACACATATTTGGGAGCAAAAATAAAGGCACAAAAACGAAAGTCTATATAACTAAGACATTTAGAAAGAAATAAATCTGTTTTTAATATATTGTTATGCAAAATAATGTTATTTTTTTAAAAACAACGGAGCGTTTTGTTAATATATATTAAATTAATATTTATAATCCATAAAATAATTAAACAAAAAAATATTTTATTAATATTATAAACACTATAAAATTAGTTTATAATTTTTGTATAAAATTGTTAAACAAATTGTTAACGCGTGTTAAAAATGTAAATTATAAATTTTCTTTTAAATTTTTTTTTAAATACATATGATGTGTAAAAAAATAATAATAAAAAAATAAAAGTAAAATGTTTTTTAATTTGCTTAATAGCAATAATATATGCCCACAATTCTTGTAGTAAAAAAACACACGTTTTATAATAATATTTTTAAAATTGCAACCAAATCATTAAAATATTTTTTAAAAACAAATGCATTAATGCGGTTGCAAAATGTATTATAATTATAAAATATACTAAAAATATACAACCTTAACCAAATTTAATGCTACAATTCTACTCCCATTCTAGTTAGAAAAAATGTTAATTTTGTTTTTTATAAATTTGTTTGTAATAAACAAAATAAAGAGTTTAAAAAAAATTCAAGTTTTATGTAAAAATTTAATTAGTTTGGTATATTTAACCATTTCTACAATTTGGTTAAAAATTATTATAATTAAAATCTAAAGCGGTTTTGTAATTTTTTTTCATCGTTAAAATTATTTTTGTGAAAAATAGACATTTTCACAAATAAACAATGCACATTTATTAACTATTTAATTGCAGAACTATTAATTTATGTGATTTTAATTTAATTATTTTATATTTTTAATTTGATTAATAAATAAAACGTATTATTTTTAAAATGTGTGTATAAATCACAAAATGTGTAAAATATTGACTGTATTTATCTTGTATAGGCATTAATAAAGTCACAATGCTAAAAAGCATCGACCTGCTATAAGGTTAATAATAAGCAAAGCATGTTTTAAGTATGCATATTAACACTTTTTTATTTTTTGTGCTTGTTTATTTGTTAAAAATATGTTTATGTTTTTGTTTACTTTAATTATATATATATATATATATATATAATTTGTTTTACACAAACTAAACGTTTACAATTTTAATAATATTACTATTTTATTAATTTTTTTAATATTGTTTTAAAATTGCATTAAAAATTACTATTAAGTTATATATTATTTACAAATCTAACAGCAGCATGATTAAGTAATTGTTAAAATAAATAAAGTATTTAATTATTTTTTGTTAAAAACAATACTTATTATTGTAAGCTGTACAGCGTTCAAACCTCGGTGGACATGGGTTTGAATCCTATTGCCGGCATCGCGGGCCCACGTTTGGTTTTGCCAGTAGTTTACTGCTAAAAGATTTTATTTGTAAAACATTTAAAAACCCAAAAAAATAAAAATAAAATAAATAAAAAAACAACAACTATTTTTTAAAAATACATTTGTTTATTTATTGTTGTTTTATACAATTTATAATTATTACATACTATTTATTTAATTAAATAATATAATAATATTATTTATTATATTTAATGTATTTATTTTGTTGTAAATAATCAGTATTTTTGTTTATTGTATTGGATTTTGATTCAATATTTAATTTGTTTTAACCACTAGAATTAGTAAAAGTTTATGTTTTAATTGCGAATTTATGTAAACAGTTTACGCTATTTTTAGGTTTTTAAAAGTTTACAATCGTATATTTTTGAATTAAGTTTATTTTGTTTTATTATGTTTTTTTAATTTATACAATATATACCATTTATACTAGTATAATTTATTTTAATTTAAGAAAAGTGTATTATTTTAAATACATATAATTTCTAAAAATTACGTTAATTAAACATAATTGATTAATTGTATATTTTTATTTAAAATAATTTTCAGTAAATAAAATGATACATGTTAAAAAGTACAAAAGCATTTTTTTATTATTAGTCAAAGTACTAGTTTTTTATGTATATATATATATTGGTTATTTCAAAAATGTAATTATTATTTATTTTTAGATTTAAAGTTTTTTATTTTTACAAATGTGAAATTGTTTTTGTAATTTATTACTTTGTTATTTTTTTATGTACTTTAAATAATGACTTGCACCCGGCTTAACTTAATTTTTTTTAATTAAAATAAGGTATTATATTAATTACCAGTAGTTTTAAATTAATTTTTTATTATTTTTTAAAAACTATTTTACAAAAATATTGTGCATATTTTGTAAAACATAAAAACATTAAAAATAATGGTATACAAAATTATTTTTTTTAATTAAAATAAAATATTACAAAATTATAATTAACAACACCTAAATATTAACATAAATCTTTTAAATAATCATTTTGTTTTAAAATGTTTAAATAATATAAACTTATGTACTGATATAATTGTTTTTAATATGTTTTAAAAATTATTTTAATATGCAAAACATTTAATTTTTTATTATAAAAACAAATAAATTATTTTTCTTTTATAATATTAATTACAAGTTATTTTAAAGATTAAATTTGTAAAATGTTTAGAATTTTTTTAGATTTGGTTAACAAGTTTATAACTAATAATGTAATTTTTTTAATAACAAGTTTGTAAAATTCTACTGTTGTAATGCAGGTATTGTTATAGTGGTTGTTAAACTAATTAAAAATGTTATACTAATGAAAACATGCTTTAATTTAATAATAATGTATTTAAAATTGTAGATAAAAAATAACACCAAATTTTTGTATTAATTCTTTATTTAATTATTTATTTAAACTACATGTTATAATACATGTGTAATAGTTTATTATATATTAGTTATCATTAATACTTCTAAAATTAAACTAATTAAAATAAATATATTTAGCATTACAGATTATGTAACCAAATAGTTGTTTACTAATTCTGTTAAAAACAATTAATTAGTAAAATACATTAAAATTAGTTGTAAACAAAAATTAAATTTTTTTAAGTTGCGTTCTTTTTTAAATTTGTATTGTTATTTTATTTAATAATTTAGTTTTTAGTTTGTTAAACTGGTTTTACGTACAGTCCATTTTTTAAAAATATAATCTAAATATACAATTTATTATATTTTAGAAAATAAAAAAAGGAAATTTTAATGCTATGTAAAATAATTAAGTAATAATTATTTTTCAAAAGTTACAAAATATTAATGCATATAAATATTATCATAAAAATTAAATAATTTGGAGTATACACTATAAACAATTTTATCTATGTTATTTATTTTTGTTAAATTTATTTTTAAATTATGCTGTTTTTCTAAAACATATTAAAAAAATTAAAATTAATAATCATTATTGTTTAATTTTTATTTTAAATTATGTTTTATAATTGTTTTATAATTTAGAAAACAAATTTTTACTATAATCAAAATATGTATAATTTTTTTTTAGATTTTTAGTAATGCAACAATATTCAAAATAAAGTAATGTATTAAATTATGTTTTTAAATTATATAACGTATTGTACAATATTTTTAACTACTGAATAAAATAATAATCAACTAACACATCTAAAATAAGAAAACGATTTTAGTACAAAAAATGTGTAGGTTTAAAATTCTGTGTATATTATGCTTTTATTTTCATTACTCAGTGCGTATAAATAAATAACTCCAGCTAACAAAAAATAAATATGTAATTTAAATTTATGTATTTTTATTAATATTATTATTACTATTATTACGATTATTGTTTTACAAATTTTAGTGTAAAAGTAGGGATTTAGCACACAACACATTTTTTGCAATTTTAGAAAACGTTTACATAAATTTATCTAACAAAAATAAGTACACATTTTATAGTATACCTTATTAAGAGTTATACATTAATTTAATAAATTTTTATATTTTATATTTTTATTTTTTATTATTTTTTATTTTATAATTTTAAATATTTATTTACTAATGTATTGATGCATATTTCAATAAAAAATATTTTGTTTAATTTTTTTAATATTGTTCGTAGGTATTGCATATATATATATATATATATATATATATATTTATTATTTAATTTATTCTTATTTGTAAAACTATTGCATTTTATAATTTAATGTAAGAACAATGTTTATATTAAACTTTAAAATAAACAAATGTATTAAATTTTATTTTATTAATTATTTTATATTTGTACAATTAAATATACCACAATGTTTTAATAATTTGTTTTATTGCTGAGTATGTATTTAGATTTATACATTTATTAATTCGTTTTTTATAAACATAATTACGTTTTTAATTATTCTTTTATACATATGGTATTTAAAATAATTTACAATTTTTTATTTTAGCAAATACTACAGATATATGTACATCTATAATTGGTTAATATTATAATGTTTTGACAAAAAAATAAATTTATATATATATATATAACTATTAATAATTTTAAATTAAATTATTTTGTTTACAAAAATGATTAATTTAAATTTTTATAACATTTGTTTATTAATGTTTTTTTATACAAGTGAGTAATATACTCACATAAATGTGATTATTAGTATTACTGTTATTTATTAGTAATATTTTATTATAATTTTTATTTCAGGTTTATTAAACAAGTTAGTTAATTATGTTTTGTAATTTTAAATACAGTATATATAATATTTTATTATAAAAATATAATTGCAATTTTTTGACGATATTAATGTCATACATATATGTTAATGTATATATAATAAATATCTTTAATTTTTACTAATTTTTAATATGCCATTGTCTCTAATTATTTTTATATTTTACAAAATATTTTATATTAAAAAATTACTTATATTTATTTAAAAAATACTTTTAAGATTTTTTTTAATATTAATGTTTTTAAATTATATTGTTAAAATATAAATTATTTTTAATTAAATTTTAAATATTTTATTTGTAGTTTTAAAATGTACCTTTTTTATAATATGTTTTTTATTATTTTTATTAATTTATAATTTAATATAATAAAATATAATGTGTACTTTTTTTTCCTTGTAATTAATTGTATTTTTATTTTATCTTGTGTATGACTATAACTAAAAATTTTAAAATAAATTATTTTAGACTTACAAATAAACATTTAAAAATGTTTTATAATTATTTCATTATTATAAACAAAAACAGTATTATAATTAAAATAAAGTTTATGTATTTAAAAAAAAAGTAATAAATAAAATATTGAGTTGTTTTTTAAATTAATTGTAAAGTATTTTATAAATATTACATTTTTTATTACTATTCTAAATTCATTAATAGCAAACAATTAACATTTTAAATGCATAAAAATAGTTTGTACAATTAATTAATTAAAATATTTACAAACGTATTTTAAAAAATAATTAGCATTTGTAATTATAAATAATATTATATTAATATAATAAAACCGTAAAAGTACATAAATAAAAAACATTGTTAATATTAAATTATATTTTACTTTGTTTAATTTTGTTTAAAATGTATACATGTTAAATAAAAAGAAGTTAATATATTAATTTTTATATGGCATTACATATTTTGTCATTATTTTTTATTATAATATTTTTTATAATTACACCTAAAAAACGCACCGTAAAATGCAATAGACATTTATATTATTAATTAATAAATAATTAGTAACCATAAATTAGATAATTGTATTAACACGATATTATATATTTATAAAATATATTTTTAACATAGTTTCTAAAATATTGTGTTTGTTAAGAATAATTGTACAACTGCATTAAAAATATAAAATATTTACATAATATCATTAACATTTATTTAAAAATAAGTATGCAGAAAACTAAATTGTTGCTAATAATTTTAATAAACTAAAATACTAAATGTTATTTATTAAAATTTTATATTTATTCGTTTTTAAAAACATTTTTATTTGTTTAAAATTTTTATTACAAAAAATAATTAAACACATTTTTAAACTATTTAAAAACGTTTTTGTTTTTATTATAATATGGGTTTGTTTTAACTTGTGTATATATTACATTTTGTTTTTTAATAAAATTTATTATTATTGTAATTAAAATATAATTAATTATTGAAAAATTTTAATATTTAAACTAGTAATTTGAACTAATTTACTAACTCTTATTCTAATAATATTTTTAATATATATTATATTTTTTACTTATAAAAGTTTAATTTTTTTTAAATTACATTTTAGTAGTTGGTATGTGTATATATATTTACATGAAAACTTAATGAAATTAAATTTATACTATATTTTTTAATAATTTGGTACATATAAATTAGTAATTACAAATTTAACAAACATATGCAAAAATTAATGCAATAAAAAAATTACTTTGCTACTGTGTTTATTTATATATATATATATATATATGTAACTAAACATCTTGAAATTACATTAAAATAATTTACAAAACGCATTATTTATGTTTAAACAAAGTATCTACTAGAAAATAAATAATTATATGTATTTATCTTTGTAATAATTTTGTTAAGTACTTTTTTAATTTGAACTATATTTTTAAATGTTGTATCTAATTTATTTACTTACACTGTATTTTTACGTTTGTATATTTTTAATAATTTAGAATTAAATGTATTTAAATATTTTTTAAATATTGTTTTATATTACTATTTAAACAAACAAATATACAAAAACATATTACTATAATGTTTCTTAATTTAGGTATTAATAAATATTAAATAGAATAATAACTAAAATTAAATTTATAAAAATTGTATAGTGCCTAACTATAATTACTAAATAAATTTTATAAAAATTACAATTAACAAACTAACATTTAAAAAATTATGTTGTAAACATTATGTAAAAAAGTTAACAATATTATATAAAATTAAAGTAAAAAATAAATAAAAATATAAAAAAATAAAATTTATTTATATAAAAAATTTTTAGTAATAATATATAACTGCAATATCCACGTGTTTGTCAAATTGAGAAATATAGTGTTTAACTACAAAATTAATTATTATGTTTTTGTAAAATATGTATTGTTAAAAAAACAATATAACACAATATATTTTTTAAATAATAATAATTTTTTAAATGCATACTTTTTACTTTAATTATTATTTATTATGTACAGTTATTGGCTTAAATACATTAGTAAAAGTAACTTTCAACACACAAAAATATGTATAATTATTAAAATACAATTAACAGTATTTAATATTAGTCCAAAAATAAATAAATAAATAAGTAAAATAAGATTAAATTACATAAACTAAATAAACGCAAAATTAACGTTTATTTAAAAGTTATGTTTAATATGATATGCGTAAAAAGGTATAATATTATTTAGAAGACGTACTATTGTTAATAGTGTGCAAATATAATAGTATACATAAAATGCAAATAACTCATAAGTAAGCATGACTAATAAAACAATACCTTAGATAAAAAAATATTAAATAACCACACATTAAAATAAACAGATTACTAACAAAAGTAATTGGTTAAACCAAAAAAAAACATACTTATAATTTGGATATGCTAATGTAAAAATTACTTTAAATTTTGTTAAAATTAAATAGTAATCTTGCTAACTACGGCAGATATAAATTTAAATACACATTTGTTTTGCACTTAACGTGTATATGTGATCTTATCGTTATTCCCGATGTAAATAATTTGCTGAAATTACGGTAAAGTAGATAAATGAAGTTGTTGGAAATACGACTAATAAATTAAAAACATTTCTTAAAGTGTGAATAAATTATTTTAATAAAAATGTTATTATAAAAACTGCTTGCTAATTAGTTATTAATAGTAATACAATTTTTTAAATTATAAATTTTTTTCTTTTTACTTTCGGAAAAATTTATGTAGAATTAAGTTGTAGCCTTATATAAAAACAACATATTAATTAATAGTAACAATAATAATATTTTTTTTAATATTTTAATTATTTAGTGTATACAATTATTTTAAGTTTAATAATAAAAATTAATTTAAAAAAGATAAACAATAATTCTACAATTATAAAATGCAGAAATACATATTTTTTGCAAAATATGCATATAGTTATTATAAAAATGTTAAACACATTTACAAAATTATTAAATTAAAATTAATTTATAATGTCCGATTTTTAAATTTAATAATTAAAAATTAAAAAACGTACAAAATAGATGCTTAAAATTTATGTGTGTAAACAACTTTTTATAGAAACAAGAATAATATATTGAAATTGCATTGCGCTTATAAAACATTGTTATATTATTAGTTCTGTTTAACATTATTATAAATAAACAATACATATTTTTAAAGTATATATACATATATTGGTATTTTAAATAATTATTTAATAATATTATTTTATATAATATAATATACATTACATAATAAGTCTTCCTTTTTTATATATATATATGTATATATATATATATATATATATATATATATATATAATAATTTTTTATTATTATTTATTTTAAATATTAATGCATTTTTAGTTTATGGTTTGTTTTTTTTAATATACATTAATTAGTTTTGTTTACCTAAAAAATGTTTTTAATAACACATATAATTAATTAATTCAATATTATGATTTTAATATTTAAAACAATATAAAATATATAAAGTTACTAAAAATTATAAAAATTAGTTTTATGTTTTACATTGTTTACTTTTGTTACTATTAGCAAAATAAAAAAAATTGTATATTAAAAATTAAGGACATATACACAATACTAGAATTATTAAATCTAATTTATATATATATAACGTTGCAACTAGTTTGTATAAAAATAAACACAGTTTAATTAATTAATTGTTATAAAAAAGATTATGCGTTTTATATATAATTTACGTACATTATAAATTATAGTTTTTATTTAAAAAAAAATGTTTTTTTTGTATAAACTAAATAATTATTACTTAGTCCGTGTATACGTTTGATGTAAAATGTTTATAACTTATAAGTTAAAAATTAATTTTTTTAAACAATTTATGTATATATATATATATATATATATATAATTAAACATAAATAATGCTTTAAAAATTGTTTAATTATTTTTTTACAAAACCAGTCAACAGTATGTATACAATTTATAATTTATTTTTATAGCTGTTAAAAAAATTGTAAATTTATTATTTAACAGCATTGCATTCATTTAAGTTTAAAAGTGTTTTTGGTTAACTTTATAATATATTAAAAAACATATATATATATATATATATAATATACATAAATAAAAAATGTGTTAAAACTTTAATGTATTAAAAGTAAATCTTTAAATAAACTATAAACTAATAAAGTAATTATTTTAGCAAAAATATTAGGAATTGTTTTATTAGGTTACTTATAAATTTTAAAAAAAATAAATAAACATAATGCATTTAAACATTAGCAAAATTAAACAAATGTAAATTTGTTATATATGATTTTATATACATATATATATATATATATATATATATAATATTGGCACTAAATTGTTTTATAAAATTAAATAGTTGTTGTAAATAAAATTGACAATACAATTTTATAATAAATATATATTTTATAAAATTTGTTTTGTATATTTAAAAGTATATTACATCAAAAAATAATAATTACTTGTTACTCAATTACAAGTAAAATTATTACAAAAGCAAACTCATTTTTAGTAAAAATAGACAAATAAAAACTATACCATACTAATTTAAATATATAAAAGACTACATTGTTGTTAAACATTTGATTATACATTTAATTTTTGTTTATTGTTTTTAAAAACTACCTTTTTTATTTTTGTAAAAGCACCAACATTATTAAAATGTTGTCTATTATTTTTTCATAAACAAATAATTGTTTAAAAATGTGCACAATATTTTTATTTCTAAGCAGGCAATCTCTAATACAAACACCAATATCACTAAAATGTTTGACTACATTTTTTATCATTTTTAAAATTTTATTGAGTAGACTAATGTTATTTAAAAATTTAAATTTATTTATTTGTAATAATTATATTTAACACTACAAAACCAATTGTTTATAAACGGTAACAAAATACATGTTTGACTTACTTTTGTAATAATGTTGAACATATTAGTATAAACACGTTTTATTCAAACCCAATAATTAAAACAAATTTACATAATTTAAAAATATTTTATTAAATTTAAATATTATTTGCAAACATTTTTGTTAAACTTTGTTAAAATAATAACTATAAATAAACTAATAAAAAATAAAAACTTTTACAAATTTAGTAAAAGTAAACGTTGATTGTTAATGTTTGTACTGTTATTTAATATGGTTACAAAAAATATGTATCTGCATAATATATGCATATAATATATGTTTATTTCAATTATAATTATTAACCACATTATTTAAACAATATAAAATGTTTTTACAAAACAGCATATAAGAAACAAACAATAAAGTTATTCTACTCTAATTGTTTAGCTTTTTAAAAAAATAACAATTATACTTTTGTTTTAAATAAAAATAAAGCTAAAATTTAAATTATTTTTAAATTTAAAAATAAAACTAGTCAAATAAAATTTTTTTAGTACTAAATAAGCAATGTTAATTACTTCTTAAAAATAAAAATATTTTTATTGAAACACACAATTGTGCCAGTTTAAAATTTTAATAGATTTTGGGAGTACTATTGTATAGTTTATTTTATCAGTTTACATATAATTATAATGCATTTTTATCAATTAGTAAAATTAAATTAAATTAAATGTTATATTAAAAATAACGCAATATTAATTACATGTATTAAATAATTGTTATAAAATAAACGTATTTAATTTGTACATAATGTTTGTAAACAAAATATTTTTTAATAATTTAATTATTTACAAATAAACGTATTGGCAAACAAATTATGTAAATTTAATTATTATTTTAGAAAATACAAATTACACAATGTAAAACCTATTAGTATTACATTTTTGAAAAAATGCATAAAATTGCCAGTTTAAATACTAATTGAGTAGTTGACATTATATGTATTTCAGCGAATAGTATACATTTAATTTTAATAATACAAAATAGCATTATTATGTTTTATCTAAACATTAGATGTATATTTTGTGTAAATTTGTTGTAAATTTTAATTAAAACTTACTTTAACAAATAATGTTATTTAATGTATAAAACTAGAGTATTATTTAGGTATGTATTGTAAACATTTAAAGTAAATAACTAAAGCAGAATGGTAATATGTATAAACATGGATGTATTTTTTACGCTATTTGTAAATGTTAGAAAAATATAATTAACATTGACAGTAAATTAATAATATTAAATTATTTTTAATATTAAAAAAATGATTTTTATAAGTAAATGTATTTAATACTTACAAATACTAAATATAAACATTACATTTAAATAATTGTAAACAATTTAATGCAAAATTTTTTTTACATAATTGATAAATTAAAGAGTGTATGTTAACAGTACAATAAATATGCGTAAATTTAAAAAAAAATATGTAATACATTTTTAATATTTTTAAAAACAAATAAATATTATAAAATTAATATTTTTTAATATTTATAATTGTATTTTAATTAATAATTATGTAACCTTTTATAAGTAGTATTTAAAATATATTTGCTAACTATTCATAATAGAGGAGAGTATATTCTCTTGTAAAAAATATAAATATTAATACAAAATATACAAAAAAACACATATTTAACCAAATATTACAATTAGTTAAATATAAATATAAAGTTTGTTATAGAAAATGTTAAGCATATTTTAAAGTCAACAATTAAACACGTTTTTTTATTTTGCAATACTTAGTACAAAATTATTAAAATAGTTAGTAAACATGTACAGCAAATAGAATAATTTTTGTTTACACTAATTAAATAGGATTTCTATACAATTATTTATATTAAATTTAATATTAACATTTAAAATACATTTTTTAACAAATAAATTTATTATTTAAAAATACCAAATATAAAAATTGCATTTAAATAAGTAATTTTAGAAATATTATTACAACAAATTTTATTGTATAATATAATTGGTAAATAAAAGAACGTAAATCAATTGTATATTATATAATCGTAAGTTAAATATGTTTGTACAATATTTTAAATAATTTAATAACAATAAACTACAAAATAATAAATTCACATTTTTTAAAATAATTGTTATGTTGTTAATATTTACGTTATTTTTTAAAATAATATTATTAATTAAATTAAAAATCTAAATAATTGAAACAAAATCTATGGTATTTAATGCTAAACCACTCTAAATATTAATACAAAATATACAAAAACACATATAATCAAACTAACATAATTGCAAAAAAATAAAAAAATCTAAGTTTTGTTTCTTAATTATTTTAGCAAGTTTTTTACATTAATCAAGTTAAATAAATTTTTAAAATACAAATGTGTTATATATTTCAACAGTTAAAATTATTAACAATTAAAAAAGGAGGAATTTACAAGTGTGCATAAATTATTTTTTTATGGTTCAATAATAAAATATAATGACATTATAATAAGTTAAAGTATATTTAATTTATTTTAAAATAGTCTTATTTTAGCTAATTTATTGTAAATAAGCAAACGTTACAATTATAAAAATTGTTTGTATTTTTTATAAAAAAATTTTATTATTAAATGTTAAATTATATGGTTATGTTAGTAATATAAATAACAGTACTAATATTTTTGGATTTATCAATTGTTATTTTTTAAATTTTAACAAAAAAATGTTGTTTAATATCTTAAACTGTATAAATTTTGTTTTTTTTAAACAAACAAAATAATTATTGTAAGATATATGTAAATGGTGCAACACTACACATACTATAGTATTTAAGTCAATAATAACTATTATTATTAAAATCAAGTTTTAGAAATATATTTTTAACTTAAAAAAACATCAAAATAAATTATTATTATTATTATTATTATAAAAAAGTAATTTTAATTAAATTTTATTATTTACTAAAAATAAAAATTTAAAAATTAATACATTTTGTTTTAAACAACGACTACAATTTTACAAATTATAAATTTGTTAGATTAATTAATTAAACCAAAAACGGTTAATTTGTTATAAAAACAAATATCTTTATATTGTTTATTAATTTACTACCTAAAAGTTATCAGTATGTTATTTAATAAAATATTTTTTATAAATATATAACTTATAAAATATAAACATTTTTAATATTTTAAAATTTACTGTTCTATAAATGTATGTATTAAAATATGTCTTAAAAATATAAAAACTGGCTAAATTATAGATTATTAATTACAATTAATAATAAAAATAAATATTTTATAATAAATAATTATATTTTTTAAAGAATTGTGTAAGTGCATATTTTTATTATTTGTATTTTTCTAAATAGATTTAATTAAATTATTATTAAAAAAAACATTTTTTTTTATATATTTTTATTAAACTTTTGTATTTATACAATTTTTAAAAAATTTAAGACTTTAACTAATAAACCATACCAACAAAAAAAATTATTTTTTTCTAAATTGGAATTTTAGTATATTAACAACTTTTTTATCATTAATAAACAATAAAAAGTAAATAATAAAATTAACTAAAAAAGAAAGAATTTTTAAAAATCGTATTGATCTAACTCAGTGAGTGAGTGAGTCACGTTGGTGCATTTTTTTTATTAAAAGAAGATTTTTTAATTTTGAAAATGTATATAAGATTTTAAAAAATTAATACCTGCATAACACTATACAATTTGTATTGCGTTATCGTGCTAATTTAGTTACACTTTTTAAAACTTTTCTATTCCCAACTTACAAGTAATCAAATACTCAAACAAAAAGTTATTTGACTTTTATTGGCTTTTTTTTGCAATTTTTTTTGGTTGTTTATATTATTTATCTAATAAAAGCTTATTTTATTAATTGTTGTGATTTAATCAATACATTTACACTAAAACTAATTTTACTGTTTAAAATGCTATTACAAAATGTATATACAATAATGTATAATGATATAAAATTTAACAATTGCCGTCGAATAAAAAACACATTGTTAATAGCAATCTAAATTAATACATTTTACTTATTGCATATATGTGTCTAAAATAATATTACTAATAGTAAATATTCTAATTTTTAAAACAATTTTTAGCAGATTACATTATGTATAAATACATGCATTATGAAACTCAAAACTTAATTAAATTTTAAAAAATAGTTATTATATATATTTTTTATTTTATTTTATGTTTGCTACTTTAAATGTTTTACAAAAAACATTTTTTAGTAAATTGTAAAAATATAATAAAATGTAAATAGTTACACATGTTTAAATATATATTTTCATTGTTATAATAATTTTAATTATTTAATATTATTATTATTATTATATATATTGTTTTTTATTATTTATATTATGTATTATTATAACTACAACAAATCCAATTTTGTTAACAAACTATGAAGTAACTTAGTAACAACAAAAATATTAACAAATTACTATAACCCAAAATAGAGGTATTATTTTTTAATATATACGTGTATTTAAATATTTTACCAATGTGTTAGTTTAATTATTTTTTAATTAATTTTCCTTTAGTTAACAAACAATTTTTTATTGTGTTTACATATATTTAGAGCGTAAGTAAAAATTGTTTAAATTAATGTATTTTATTTCATTCTAATTATTTTTTGTAGTAAACAAACATGTTTTTTATATGTTTACTGTAGTGATAATTTAAATTTGTAAAAAAAACTAATATTAATATTGAAATCTGATTTTAATATATATTATTTATTTACTTTTACTAACTATAGTTTTTAAATATACAAAAATATTAAAAAATTTTCTATTTTGTTTACTTATTTTTACAAACAAATTCTAATATAATTTTGTGCACATTAGTTTTGTTTTTAATTAATTAAGTTGTAAATGTATTTAAAAACAAGCGTTGGTAATGTGAGTTGTTATATTCTACATTAAACTTTAGTTTATTTTTTTATATTTTTGTAACAATATATATATAAAAAAAATTATTGATTTGTTAAAAATAAAACATTATTTTATAATAAATGTTAAACATTATATTATAACTAACTAATAAAAATAAGTTTAATGTACACGTCTCCATTCTTAATAAGAATGTTGACAAAAAATAAAATTTTAATTATTTACTAATGATTAAATGTTGTCAGTAATTTAAAATAAACTTGTTGTTGTTAAATACTACAATATAATGTTTATAAACAACAAAAACAATTATTAGTATTTTTAATTTACTTATTCTAATTATTAACTAAGAGATTGTTTTTATTTATAATAATAATGTTTAATTTACGGCAATTTTGTATAATACAATTTTATTATTTTTAACATTTTATTTTTATTATTTATAATTTAATAGATTTCTATTTAGTTTTTAGCGGACATTGGTTTTAATCCCATTACCAAATTAAAATACGGGCCCACGTTTAATATTACTAAAATGTATATTGCTAAAAAACGGTTCTTATAAAACAATTAATATAATAAACATTTTAAAAAATACTTGTAATATTTTTTTTATTATTAAATTGTAATAATAATTGCCAAATATTTAAATTTTTAACAACAATTATTTTGTATTTTTAGTTCAATCCTTGTTACAAAAACACATTTAATTTAATGTATATGCATTGCAACAACACTAAAGTAAAATTAAATACAAACTAAATACTCAATAAAAAAATATTCTATATTTTACATTTATTGCATTAAACAATAGTTTGTTAACACAGTCAACTGATATTACAGAACTACGATTAATAAATGTATTACTAGTGTTATATGGTTTAATACAAACAACGTGGTGTTTTGAGTTTAGTGTTTTTTATATAGATAAAAATAAACGTTTTTTGTTTAAACCTAAAAAACAGCATAACAATGCTAAAAAAAATAAAAAAATGTTTGTTTCAGATATTAGTATGCATAAGTTATTTAAGCAATAAGAATAAAGATGTTTTATTTTACCATAAAATTAAAACCTCTTTTATCCAATTATTATATAGTATAGTATGTGTTTAATTTACTTTTATATTTAATTTAACAGCCACTAAACAAATTAATGTTAAAAATTTAGAAAAAAAATTAATTTAAATTGATTTGTTATCTCCAATTATTTTTCAGTAAAAGTAAATATTAAGAAGATAAAATAATTTAAAAATGTAATAGGTGCATTATATTTATTTAAAAATATTTATTTAAAGTTGCTGAGTTGGCCAAAATAACATATTTTAAAAATAAAACTTATATAAACGTAAATAATAAGTTAACTCTATATATTTTTTATAAAAAATAGTCAATTATTATTTTGTGTGCTTAATTTTATTAAAAATAAACAGCGTTTAATAAGTAAAATTTATACATTCATCTTTGATCCAGTTGTACCGTCATAATACGAATTAAAATTAAAATTTAATTAATAAAAAATATATTTAAAAAATTATTTATTATTTTTTTAAATAACTTTTTTTTCGGTAATTTAAATTTTTTTTTACTTTTAAATTATAATGGACCTTCAGATTAGCGGAATTGTATAGGGTAAATCTTACAACAATTTATCGTGTTTTGAATAAATAAAAACCAAGAAACTATAATTATGTTAAAAGAAAAAAATAAAATAAAACCAATAATTAAAAAAAATTAATAAATTTAAAAAAAAAATTACAACAAGCCTATTTCAAATATTGTGAAAGATAATTTTTATGAATTTAGTTATTCGATGGTGAGAAGCCGTGCAAGAAAATTTGGTTAAACACGTTAACTGCCAATAGTTAAACCATTAATTAATAAAAAACAGAAAAAATGTAGATTTATGTTTTATAACAAGTGGATTAAACGAAGATTGTCTTATTGGCGCTCTGTATATTTTGCTAATAAAACAATAGTTTGGGATGAACTATTTTAATACAGATATAAATTACTACGCGGGCCTAATTTTTTAAAATATTTACTTATGGTAGTTAGAAAAAAAACTCACTCTTAACAAGTAGTGTGCTGGTTTAGTAATAAATATAATAAACCTATTAAATTAAAAATTATATCTGGTACTTTAGATATAAAAATTTTGTTTTATTAATATAAAAATTTTTTATAATAAAATGCAACACAATTACACCAGGTTTACTAGTGTTTTTTTAGGACCATGTTCTATGTCATACGTTTAAAAAGGTAATGTCATATTTACCTACGTTTATTTTATTTGTTTTATATTTACATTTAGACATTAAATGGACTTAAATTAAAAAAATTTTTTAATTCAATTACTACTTAATAGTCCGGACATACATTTAAAGAAGGTAACGTTATATTTATCTAAATTTACTATATTTGTTTTATATTTACATTTAAACAGTAGGGGCTTCAATCCTAAAAAAACTATTATTTACTCAATTGCCACTTAACAGCCCGGATATCAATGTTATTAAAAATGTCTTTAGTATGCTAAAACGCAACATTAATAAACATACTAAAATTGAGGATTTGTGTAATCGTATTTAATTTGTTGTTTAATGTAAGATAAAACAAAAAAAATATCAAAAATCTTATTGACAGCATTCCAAACCGCCTTGATCAAGTAGTTAAAAAAAGGCAATTAAATTAATAATTAAACATTTGTTTTTTTTATTCAATCAATTATTTGTTAATTAAAAATATTTTATGTGTTCTGTTTTTTTTTCACATTTGACGTTATATTTTATATTAATAATTTTACCCGATTTGTAATTTTGAACAAGTTTAACTTTTATACAATTATTTTTTTATTATTATTTTATATTAACAGTAAATATTAACAACATTGTAATTGCATTTTACTTATTATATAATATTGCATATAACATGATTAAACTGAGTTGTTTTTAGTTATGTGATTGCTACAGATGTTTCACTTTAATAACTACATTTTTAACATAATTAGCTTAGGAGTTGTATATTATTCAGTTTAACGTACGCTTTATATTAATATATATAATTGATATAATTTATTTTAATGTAATAAAACTTAAATAATTGTATACAAATGTAGTCATTTAAAAACAGTATGTAATTTCTAATTCATGTCAATAAAAACAATGTTTTGTTAAAAAAAAACAATAAGCAGACCTAGGGGGAGTGTGTATCCTGTTTAAATAAAATTGTGTTAATTTTTAAAACAATTATTTAAATTTTTGTTATTTTTTTAAACATGTATTATGGCATGTTGATTAATTAAAATTTGCAATAATTTTAATTTGAGATTAAAATTTTATTTTTTTATTTTTGTCAATGTTACCGCTAACCACACAATTACTAATTATACTATTTTTTAAAATATTTTTTAAAGTTTTATTTTATTATATACGTTGTAAAAAATATTATTTAAATATTTGTTATAATATATGTATATACGTATTAATATTTATTTTAAAATTTTTTAAATTTATTATTAAATGTGGATGCACTATGCTATATATTAAACTTTATATTCATAACATGTTAAGCAATTTCTATACACAAAAATTTACTTTTAATACAAATAATTTACTATATATTTTACAAAATTACAATTTTACAGACAACCGTATGTACAATAATTATTTTATTTTGTTTAATAATAACAGTATAATTGTTTTATGTAGTACAGCTATATTACACAAATTTGTTTGGTTTATATGTTTTGCATAACTTTAAGGTTTACTTTCAGGTTAACTATAAAAATTATCTAATATAATTATGCATTGTGTGTAATTATTTGTATGCTTTAATGTTTGTATTGTATATATATACATAAATACATACATATTTACTATAAAAATTGTTAAGTATTATTTTAATGTTTTAATAAAATTGTATATTTTAGTTCAATTTTTTATTATTAGTGTAAATAAATAATTAAGTTATTTTTTTGTTGTTTACTATGCACATTTTTTAATTTTTTTAATTTAATTTTGTTTTTATTTAAAAAAAAATTATTATTAACTTGTACTCAACTTTTAAAAAAACATATCATTTGTTTGTTTAAAACTTTATTTTAGGAGCATGTTTACCACACATTTTATAAAATAAAACATTAAAATAAATAATTTATATAAGTTTTAATGTCAAATCAATATATAAAGAGATACATTTAACATAATGTTTTTTAAAGAATTTGTTTTAGTTGTCTAGTACGATAAAATGTGCGCACATTTTATGTCCTAACAATTGTTAAAGTTTTGACATTAAAAATTTTATAAATCGAAAATTGACCTTTGGACCAACTAGATTAAATTATCTTTGATCTAAACAGTAGCAAAAAAACGGTAATTAATAAAAAATTTATATGTTTAGTGTAAAAAATTTTTTAAACATTTATTTATAAATGGTATATTAAAAACTATTATTAAAATAAATGTTATTTATTAAAAAAATATTTTTTTTATAAGTATGTTTATTACTAATGCTTACAGTAAACCAAAACAAAAAATTATATTTAATAAATTAGGTTGGTCTTTGTTACAATGTAATAAGTTTTATTTAACTAAACCTACATTTTACTGAGATTTATACTGGAATTACTTACTATTTGTAATATAAAAGATAGTTATTTTATTTAATAACCATTTTACAATAACATTTAATAACCGAAATATTAAAATAAATTAAAATGCTATTTTTATTGTATTAATAAATGTGAGATTAACATTAAATATCCGTTATGTGCTTAACCCTCAATGATGTTACACGTGTTTTTAATTTACTAATAAATGGACAGTTAAGTTCTGTACATATATTAATAGATTGCAATTACGGCAAGTGTAATTATTGTTTAATATAATTTTACATTTACTTATTGTACTTATGTCTGGTCTTATATACTCGTTAAATGTATCATAATATAAAAGTAACATTAATAGATTTTTTATTACTAATAAAAATAATGTTATTGTGTGTGTAATTATTATTATTATTATTATAGCATAAAAAATGTGTTTATATTTTATTTATTAACAAATAATTTTCGGTGTATTTGTCCGAGTCAACTTAGGACGTTAATAAAGCCATAAAACAATTATTTAATAATTAATGTTATTTTTTTTTGTAATTAAAAATAAAAAAAACAATATAACAAAATTTATTTTGATTATTTTACAAAAAAATTACAAAATAATTTATTGTGTAAATAACTATCAACCAACACGTACAACCACTTTTTAAAAATATTGCATTCCCGAAAGATGTGATTTTGTGCATTAACCTATTATGCATTTGTTACTACACACTTAAAGCGTTGCATGACTAATAATTACACATAGGACTATAAAATAAAATAAACAATTTTTTTTAATTTTAATATCTCTCACAATTACACTTAAAAAAGTAGTTCTTTTTTTAGGTACAACATATAGCTTTTTAGTTTTATTGATATACTTTATTTACTGATTTGGTACGGTATTCATATTAAAAATATATTAAACCAGTTTGTTTTTTTGGAATAATAATTACTTATTATTTGGTTTAATGTTTGTTTTAAAAAATAATATGCGTTGCACACTGACACCAATATATTTTTAAAAGTGGCATTTGGTGATTCCTTGTACGACAAAATTATGTAGTAACACGTCCAAATCCTACAGTAAAATAAGAGATTTACAAATAACTCTATTAAACAATTATATCAAAAAATAAAAAATAATAAAAACAAAATTATTAAATGCTTGCATAAACGTAAAATTTTTAAAAAATATAAAAGTGCAAGTACTACATAATTGGCTAACTATAACGTCATGCATCATATTTAAGTAATGCGCACGTTCACTATCTACCTAAGTTTTCAACTAAAAAATATAAAAATTACTAGAAATTATTAACACTACGTATGCTTAAATTGATTGTTTTGTTAAAAAATTTAAACATTTTTTATTAGCAAACAAATAAAATTTAAATTAACAAGTTTTATTTATTTGTTTATCGTTTATGTAGTTTTGCGATTATAAAAAATGTTTAAACAAATGGTTCGTAAATGTTTGTTTAAAAATAGATATTGTTAAAAACATTAATTTGTAATATATAAATTTGTAAATGTAAATACATGTACATTTTACACATATTTTAAAAATAATTAATTATATTGTGTTTTTTAAAACCATAAAATACAATTTTGTATATTATAAATATTAATAACATGCAACAAACTGACAAAAATATTGTTTTACTATTAAATGTATTTACATTTATTTTTAAATAATAGGTAGACTGTTTATTAAAAATTTAATTACAAACCAAAATAATATAATAGTTTAATTTTTAATAATATGTTATATAATTGTGTTAAAACCATCATAATAATAGTAATAGGTTTTTAAATTTTAATAATTAATATGCAACAAAAGTTAACAATACATTGTTGTGCACACATTATTTTACTTTATTATTTTAATTTTTATAACATTATTATAATTATATTTAACCACATTGTAGTTAATCTAATTTTAACAATTTAGATATAATCCTAAATATTTCTAAATATACAATTCTAAAATTAAATCTTATAAAATCTTAACAAAAAACATACATAATTTTTATAACTTAATATAAAAAAAATAAGTAAATAATATTTCTGCAATATATTTAATTACATTACAAGTTACAGGTTACAACTTAATACGCGAGT
>JAKXYG010000057.1:0-13482 GCA_025895645.1 Cardicola forsteri | reverse complement strand
AATTTGAATTATTAAAATAACAAAGAAATTAATTATTTTATTTACTGATGTTTGTTACTTTAAATAATTTTACAAATTATTATTTTACAATTGATTATTTAGGGAAACTGATTGTGAGTCTGCATTTTGGTGTCGATATTGGGATTTTACCCTTTGTCCATTAAAGTCCATATCTAACGCTGTAAAGCTAAACAACCGCGGCATTTGTTTTATATTATTTTTTACATTAAAAAAATATTATTAATTGTAAAACCCGCGCATATTTTTAAAATAATGAGTATTCTTTTATTTAAAAAATAACAATTGTTTTAAATGTATTTTATTTATTGCTTTGTTAAGTTATTTTTTATGTATTCTGATTTAATATTTTATGTTTAAACTACAAAAAATAAATAAAAAAGTAATATCTTATATTTTTGTGTTTTATTTTTAAATGTAAAATACATCTTAGTAAAACATAAAAAGTAATATTTATTAATTTGTATATTTATTTGCACAAATCTATTAAATTATACTCATTTGCATTTATTCTAAATAATAAAATTTATGTATATTGTTTCTGCATTTATATTTATTAAGATGTAAACATTTATTGTAAAATTACTTACCGCCGCCAACTTTTAATAATGCGTTTAATTAACAAAATGTTTGTTAAAATAATAATTATATTAGTTGTAGTTATTTTATTATTTACTTCGTTTTATATATTATTATTACTGTTATTATTAGAGTTTAATTCCTTACTAAAAGTATGTTTAGTTTAAAATACATTTTTATATTATTATTATTAATTGTGTATATAATATTGATGCAAAACATAGACAACTAATAATCAATCAAATAATAAATTTTGTAACTTTTCTTTTAGTCAACACTTAGCAATAAAATAATAAATTATTTGCATATATATAAAATAGAAAGAAGTATTTTTGTAAATTTTTAAAATATTGTAGTTGTAAATAATAAACAATATGTACTGTTGTGTTATTTATTGATATATAAATAAAATATAAATAATAAATTGCAAATTAACTGCTTAGAATTTAAGATGTACTAGATAACTTACACTACAATTGTTTTATTTGTAGTTAAATTATTTTGAACTAAAAAACCTATCAAAGTAGGAATTGTTCTACTTACGCATTTATTTAAACTAATTTGGATATCTTACAGTACAAATTGTGCCTTATAATGACTTATTCTATGTACAGCAATTTCGAATATTAAAAAAAAATCTCATGCATACTCTATAGACTATATTTATATTCATTAACATATGACATTCTATTTTATTTTAATCCCATTATTTATACTACTATTTTTTTTTAATATTGATGGTAAAAATGTATTTTATGCTGAATGTATCTCTAGTGAGATATTAAAGCTTAATAATAATAATAATAGTAATAATATGTTGTATTACTGCAAAAAATTAATATTTATTTCGTTGTGAGATTTCGTTGCAATAGTAAATTGGTTTAAAATAAAATGATTTTAATTATAATAAAAATAAAAATAAAATTATTTAACTTTTTGTTTGCGTACAATATTTTATTAATAAACAAAATTATTTATTTTAGAAATTTGGTATGTGGTTTTTTGTATTTTCTGTTTGATTTAAATACTAAAGTATGTATTATTAAAAAAACATACTACCGGTTTTTAATAATGCATATTTTATAAATAACACTAGTTTTAATTTTATTTAAATATACTTTTTTTAATTGTATACTATATTTATTATTTTTATAAAAGTTTACTAAAATGGTTACTTTTTAAAAGTTGCATGGACTAATCACAATCAGGCGATGTTATCTATTTTGTATTTTGCAAAGTTTTTAAAAAGTTTTGCATTTAGCATTATTTAATAAATTGAGAGCATTTGGTTTATGTCCACCTTTTCTAGAATAGATATTTGGTTTTTTTATTAATTGTTAATTTTATGTCAAATTACGTAACACAGCCTTTCTTCCCTCTCAAGTTACTTCAGGGGTTTCTCAGGTATTAATAACATTTACCAGTATTACATTTTCTAAATGTAATCATTTTTATATTTGGAAAAACTAAAGGTAACTAGTACGATGTCTTAGTACTCACCTTGATTGATACGGTTAAAATCTTGGTGTAAATTTTTACGCCTTTTTTAGCTTTTTGTTAGATCATAATAGAGCAACATTAACTTGCTATTGTCTAATTCAATTTTTTAAGCGTAATTTAAAAAACATTTTAGTTAGCTGCACTCGACTTTTATAACAACTCTAAATTAGGTTGCATTTTAAAAATTGTATTTAAGTAACGTTTCTTATCCTAAGGGCTAACATAGTTAAACTTAATAAGGTTTAAAAAACTTTTACTAAACTGCAGCGTACCCTTAAGAGCTTTCCTTACCTTAAGCGTCTGAAAGATCTCTGTCTTTACTTATTAAAATATAGGAGACTCCGGGACGACCTAATTTTAGTTTTCAAACTTATCAATTCTACTTTATTTAAGTATTTATTTGCTTATTTCTCACAATCACTGTAGAACACTCACGTAAACTTTTTCAAGCTCTAAGTTTATTATTGTCTGGAAGTTTTTTATTATTTCTCCTATAGGGTTATTTCTGCATAGAACAGTCTACCCCACATGTTATGTTAGTCCCATATCTCCAAGTGTTTAAATTGCCGTATAATAAATGTTATTTTTTAAATTTTTTTTACTACTTTATTTATTTATTTAATTTTTTAAATTGTTATTTTTTTAAATGATAAACATTTTAATTGCAACTAAATTAATCGTGGTTTGTTTTTTGTTGTAGCATTATTTTATTGTAAAATGTATTTATATAAATAACATAATAATTATTAATTATATAATTTGCATTAAATGATATTGTTAATAAACATTTTACTAATGTTAACAATTAGTAATAAACACTAAAAATAGTAGCAATTAGCCACTACATACAACTTTTAACAAAATTAAAGCATTTAAAATACAGGATAAACTTAATTGCACATAAAGTAAATAAATAATACAAAATCTCATGTTTGCCATATATATAAAGTGTATTAACCAATTAAACTTTTATTAAAACTATTCAAAAAAAAATTATTTTACTTAAACTACTTTTGACATCTTACAGTATAAACTATAGTAATGTTGACTATGTTTTAAAACATGTGTATTGTTTTGATTATATTTAATTTTGTAATTATATGACATTTTATTTAAGTGGTTCCTATTATGTATATTTTTTAATGTTGTTATTTATTAATCTATTTTTATAAAAGGTAAAACCGGAAACAATTATATAGTTAAATTAATTATTTTTCATATAACAATAAATATAATTGTATTTAAAATATTTATATTAATTAACTGTACTATATTTAATATTTTATGATAAACGTGTATTTTAACAATTGTTTTCTTTAATTAGTAACTTTAGTTGCAGCTAATTTATTGGTTGCTAATATATTTTTATAACATAAACAATACATAATAGAAAAAATATTTTTTTATTATTTTTAATAATAATTAATATACATATTGTTTTTTAAATAATTATATAAAATATTCTTAAATTATCTTAAATAAATTTAAATTATGAACTATGTATTTGTTTAAAAAAATTAACATTATAGATTATTTAATATGGTCTAAATAATATTTTCAATTAACTTTAATGTATAATTTATATTATTTTAACAAAAAATTTTAAAAAAAATAATTATTAAAAATAACGTGTGCAATGCATTATATGTACTTTATTTATTAAATTAAGTATATTTTGTTATGATAATTTTATAAAACAAAAATTTTTAAAAAAATTACTTAGTTTAAATAATAGTATTATATTTTTAGTTCAACTTATCAAATGAAATTTATTCCTACAATTTTTTTGTTTATATGTGGGCGGTAGTTTTAGAAAAATAACATTTAAATATTTTTTATTAATTAATTTTATAGATTTATTAATAAATAAAACTATTTAAAATTGCTATTACAATATAATTTCAGTCTAAATATTGCCAATAGTAATTTTTTCTATTGCAATAAAATAGAAAAATGTTTTTAGTTTGAATAGTTATTAACATTACAAAAACACGCTAAATGCTGCACATTATTAAACAATGCTCCTTATATTTCAAATAAAGTTTTTTTAATTCTTGAGTTATATTTAAAAAAACCGTTGTGACACTGATAAACGGTTATTAAACAAATTATTACAATCTGATTTTGACGCTAATTAGAATAACATACACACAAACACAATTACCAATTTATCAAATTTAACATTAAGCAGTGAACAGTCACACATTTTTATTATTTGAAATAAAATTTAAAATTAAACGAACAATATAATTTAAAAATGTATACAATTAAATAAACAATAATAATTTATTAAATTTTGATTGAAATAATGATTTAAAAAGCTAAACTTGTTAATTTGGCCTATTATTTTAACATATCTGAAAATAATCACAACGGTGCCCCTTACAACAAAAACACACTGCTGATTAAAAGACTTAAACAAAGCAAGGACATTATTATTCCAAACCAAAAAAGTTTCAGTACAATTATTATAAACAAAAATGATTATATCAAAAAACAATATATTATCTCAACGATGTGTATAAATTTAAGCCTACATTTACTAAGGTCAACATTAATTTAATTAAAAAAACAAATAAATTATACATTCCAAATTTTTAGGTTACACAATTTTATTAATAAAACGGAATTTCAACAATTACAACTAACTGGTAGCCTTACACCTGAAGTTTATAAATTACTAAAAACGCACAAAAAGAATGTGCTTATTAAACCAATTTTATCAATAGTTAATGCGTTATATTATAAATTAGCCAAACGGCTTAAGCAAATAGTTAATCTTGTTGAAAAACATATAAATGTTAATAATTTGAAAGACACATTTAAATTTATTAATTATGTTAAGACATTAAATGTTTAGAACAAAATAATGGCTTTAATTGACATTAAGTCACTCTTCACAAATGTACTTATAGAAAAAACTGTATATTATTAAATGACTACATTATGTCAAATAAAATTATAACCAAAATTTTGGTTAAATATTTGCAAAAACAGGTTTTATTTTATACTAATAATATTAAATTTAATTTTTGCGGTATATTATATACTCAAACGGATGAAGTAACCATAAAAAGTCCGTTAGGACCAATATTGGCAAACATTTTTTTATTAAAAATCAAAAATTTAATAAAAAAAGCAATCAAAAATATGGTTGTATACAAACGGTACGTTAATGACATATTTATTGTTGCTTACAATTAAACAAAATATTTATTCATTACTACAAATATTTAACAACTTGTATTGCAATATAAAAAACGTGAAGAAAATAATACAATCAATTTTTAGACGTAAAATTGACACAAAAAAAGATGTAAAATGTATCGCAAACCTACCTAAACGAGAAAATATATTTATTTTAAATTTTTTTAACTAACTCAACAAAAACGTGCACTAATTGTGCTAAAAGCTACTTCTACTAAAGTATCCAAGCCAATAACCATACATAAATAAAATAAAGTATTTAACCGTGTACATATAATTTGCTTAAATGACACTATTGATACAAAATTAGAAGCCACAAAACAAACTCTAATCTTCAATGAATACTCTAAACATTTTATTAATTTTTATTTAAAGCCACTTACAAGTAAAAAAATAGTTGTTAACAAAAACAATTTTTTTTTATAAAACTACCGTTTAAAAATAATGACGTTATAAATCTCTTAAAAATTAGGCTCAAATGTGGGATTAAAAAAACATGTATTAATCCAATTAAAAATATTGTGTACTACAACACGTCTGCTTTTGCTTAACATAAAAAAAACTAAAACAATGTTCTCCACTTTTTACAGTATTTATTAGTTTGCTTGCAGTTGCGATAACAAATATATATTAATCGGACAACTCGTCGATTATTTGAACAAGCCAGAAAACACATTCCCAAGTAAATCAATAAAAAGTTTAATTTTATTAAACGTTGGTACACTTGGTCAATGTTAGAAACACTTGAATCTATGTACATCTACACATTAAAACCCATTTTGTGTGCACAAAAACAATTTGTAAATTTATTAATTTAGCGTAGACTTAACATATGCATGTTGCATATGTGTATGCATATATAAAATTAAAGGTTAAGTTAATAACATTATATAATTACATATATATATACGGAATACTGTTAAAATATGTAAATATATTATGCGTTTGTTATACCAAAATTTAATTTGTGTTTGAACAAAAAGCAGTCATACTGCTTTGTTTAAAATTATTACGGAAATACATCAAGGAAGTATTTTGTCACCGTTTTTGTTTTTTTGGTAATTAATTTTATTATGACTCAATCCATAAATAATTTGTTATATGGTATTGTATAAAACCAAGGTAGCAGATGATATTGATTTAGTCAGTAAAACTCTAAAAATAATAAAAAATATAACAATATAACTTAGTGATATTAGTTCTTGTATTGGCTTACTGATTAATTGTTTAAAAACAAAAATGTTGTGCATTAAGTTATACGATGATTTGCTTATCAAAATTAGTAAACAAAATATTAACACTGTTGATTCCTTTACATATCTGGAAAACATTATTGGTAAAGACGGAAAAATCAAAATTGATGTTAAAACTAGACTTGGAAACGCATGCCAGTTTTTAATAAATGTAAATTAATATAGTAATGTTCTTCCTGTTGTCTAAAGACAAAACTTTGTTTGTACACATTAATAATTATTCCTACGGCAATATATTAGAGTAAAACGTAAAAACGTACAAACAAGATTGATAAGATAGTGGATGTTTTTTATTGCCAATGTCTTAAAAGTATTTTAGAGATTACCTAACGCAATCACATTTAAAAAAATAATATTATTAAAAAAATTAACTTTTGTTTACTTTATGACATCTATACAATTAGGCAAAAAAAATTATTTGGTTAAATTCTACGTTTACCATCCAAAAGGGCAGGCAGAACGGTTTTAAAATAAATAATTGTAAATGGTAAAATAAAGGTTGGAAAACCACAAAAAATTTGGTTAAAAACTATTTGGAAAATTTTAATTAAAATGTATGTTTTATGAATTCAAGCAAAAAGTTTGGCAAAATGTTTAAGTACATAAAAGCAATTTTTTTAAATTACAAGACTTTAATGTGAATTTTTACTGTAATTGTTATCTTTTTGCCCTATGCTTATTTTTTTAAAGCAAACGGGTTTTTTAATAATAATAATAATAATAATAATAATAATAATAATAATAATAAGTTATTACAAATTTAGTTTTTTATTGTAAACGTTTAAACATAAAAATATATTATTTCCGTTATTTGCTTTTTTTTTAATATTACTAGAAGTTAAAATACATTTGTTTTATAATTATAAAATAATAATGTTTACACATTTAAATTATGTTTGTTTAAAATATATAAAAACTAACAGTTTGTTTAAAAAAAAAACAATATGACTTTTTGATGTACATTTTTGACTAAAAATAGATCTATAAATTACAAAACACTTACTACGTGCAGTTGTAATTATTTTACAGTTTACTAAATATTCTAATTTAATTTATTATATTATTATAAAATATAAAACAAAAAAATAATTGTGTTGTATGTTTGTTTTATAATTTTAATCAACTTTGTATTTTTAAATATATGAATAATAAAATGTAATTAATTATATTTTTAATAGCGTTATATATATATATATATATATATACTAAATATTTACTATTTTATAAATTAAAATATATGCATTAATGCTTGCATTTATATAATTAAAACACCAACTGTATAATTAACACGTTTTAATTCATTATTGTTTATTCTTAACAATTTTATGAATAACAAAATTAACTATTACTTAATTTTATTTATTGTATATATATAATTTAAATGTAAACATTAAAACGTTTAGAAGTTATTCAAATATTTTTTGTAATATTTTTATAGTAAAAGTATTTTAATCTTTATATTTAAACAAAGTAATTTAAATTATAGTTAAATGTTTTTTAATATTAATAGATAATAAATATTATTTAAGTTCATTATATTTATTTGTGTATTTATTTAATTAATTTAATATTTTTAATGTACCAATTATTTACCACTTATTTGAAATTATTCAAATATTTTTGATATTCTAACTTATTACCATTAATTTTATAATGTTTTATTAAACAAAAACATTAATAAAAACTATCAAAAATTTTAAAGTGTACATATGTATGCATTATATATATATATATATATATATATATATATATATATATATATATATATACAATTTTTAATATTATATAATTGTGATTGGATATATTATACAAAATAAAATTATTTCACAATGTTTGATTAATTTGATTTAAAATAAGTAAAAATAATCTACGTATAATTTGCATAATACCCATTAAAGAAAAATTGTATCAATATCGTTTATAAGTAAATTATATTTTTTTAAGCATTTTGTTCATTAAACTGAAACAAGCTGGTTAAAAAGAATACGGGTTTAAAATTATATAAATAGTATTATATTCTTACAATTTGCTCCAATAGTTAAAATTTAAAAAAATAAATTTTTTATGATAAATATTTTTATTATAAAACATTTTTAATTTATTTAATAACAAAAAGTTATTATTACAAATATTACATTGGTAGAATTATTAAATTACATTTTATGCATTTTGCGCTAATGTATATATATATATATATATAACATTTATTTAAATTTTTTAGTTAAAATTATATTTAATTAAATTAATTAAAACAATTTGTAATATAATTGTTATTTTATATAATTTACAAAACCAAACTAGTATTTTTTAAACAAATCATAATTTTAAAGTTTTAAAACGTAGGTTTATAAGTCATAAGAATTAATAAAACTACAAATCTGTATTAAAAACAAACATATTGAAAAACATTAATTTAAAATATGTTTACATTGCTTTTATTACAATGTTTATACTTAAATATATACAATTACACTAAATATAAGCATATATATATATATATATATAATTTTTATTAGGAGCTAAGTATATGTTAATACATCATTCTATTATTTTATAAATAGTTTTAAACTATTTTGATTTTTTAATTTTTATAATACACATTTTAATATAATTGTTAACATTAACAACAATTTTAACAAAAATTGTACACACCATTTTTTAAAGCTTAACCAGTTAAATTAATTTTCATTTGTTAATAATTATGTACAAATACAATAATTATGTTTTCTCTTGCGCATTCAAAAATATCAAAATAATTTTTTTTAAATAATTATCGTTTTTTTAACAAAATAATGTTAAATTATACGTAGCATTAAAATAATTAATTTATAAGCAAATAAAGTTATTACAAGAAAATTATTATGCAGTAACAAATGTTTAGCATATTAGTAATTGTTTTTACATAGTTTTACATAATAAGTAACTAAATGTATTTATAAGAAGTTAATTTGTTTTATAATATTATATGTATAAACAATATGCATAAAAAATCATAATATTGGTTGCAACAAAAAAAATACAAATACATATTTGAAAAGTAATTAGCGTTTTTTATATTTAAAATATGTAACACTTATTTATGTTATTTTTTATATAAAAGAAAAAAATAATTAAAATTGTGTTAAACATTTTTAAATGCCGTAATTGTTTATAAAACTAAACACTTATTTTAAAAATTCGTTATATTATAAAGCAACATTTCTAATGTAAAATATGATAATAGTGTTTTAAAATTTAAATTAATAAAATTGTTTTATTTGCAAATTAAAAAAATATTTATTTTGTTTGTCAAAAAAGTTAAATTTATATATGTATATAATATTACATTAATTAATTTTGTTCTGTTGTTATAAAACGTAGAAACTAACGAGCGATTGTTTACAATTACATATAGGTTGACTTATGTTGTTCCACTAAATACAAATACTGTTTTACATTGATTACATTTATTTTTATTGCATTGCATTTTGTTATGTAATTAATAACACTTAAAATAAAAATATTTATATTAGTATTATTGCTTAAATATAGTTAAAATAAGTAATATAATTTAAAAAATGTTATTATAATAATTTTGTTTATATAGTTTTATTTTTTAGCATATTACAATTTAATATTTTCAATATAATATTATAATAATATTAATAAATTAGCAATTAATTATTTAATAAACCATTATTATTAAAAAACAAATAACAATTAAACTAAAAAATATATAAATTGTATGTTTATCTTTAAGTAATAAATATGTAAGCCTATTTTATTAATCAGTATATTGTTCGTCTAATGGACACAACAAATACAAAACATATAAAAACAATTGGTTAACTGTACTTCACAAATTAGCATAAAAATAATGTGTTATAATTGCAATTATGTTTATATTTAATAATAAAATAAAACAAAAATATAATAATATATTTTTAAAATAAATTTTATGTTTAATTAAATGTGGATAAAATTAATTTAATGCATTATAAAAAACATAATAACATAATATACATATCTATATATATATAAACGCAAACAAAACTATTGCAATTAATAATCAAAAAAAGTGTAAAATTAAAATAATATTTATAATACCGACTATAATTTTTTTAGTTAATTTTTACAAAACATGCTTGTTGCTTTGTAATAATTATAAATATAATGTAATATTTTAAATTTTATAAACATTATGTTGCATGTAAGCATAAAGATTATAATTATACAAGTTATTAGCTAAAAAGTACAATTAATATGTATATATATATATATATATATATATATATATATATAATCTACAAAACATAAAATTATAATTTTTAAAAATACAATTATATATATATATATAACTATTATTATACAAAACCTCTTAAAATAAACATGTAAAATAAAAAGCAATAACAGCAACAACAACAAACTTTTATTGCATTAAAGCTGTTGCAAATCAAAGATTAAGCATTTTTTGGCTAGATACGTGCAATCACGTGTTTGTTGTTGTTAATTGGAATAGTGTCCTCTTATTTGTTTTGCGTCAATTTACATTTATGCAGAGGTCAGGTTGTTAACCGTTTGCTTAAGCGCTCATATTTTTTTCAAGCTTGGGATTGGCTAAGTTAAATTATTTTTGGTAAAACTAGACATTTATGTTTAATGAAAAATAATTAACAACAGTTATTTTACAATGTTTTACAATATTACTAAAATTTACTATTTAGAAAATATGTAAAACTAAAATGTATGCTTATAATTAGTAAATGTTAATATTGCACGTTTTTAAAAATTATACTGTAACATTTAATTAAAATATTGTTGTTCATACATATGGTAAAAACAAATATAAATTATTATTATTTATTATACATTGTTTAGTTAATATTACCGTTAAATTACATTAAATTTCTTCTTTAATATGCACAATGTTTTGCAAAATATAAAACATTTGTTTTATAATAACTTTAATGTTAATGCACATTGTTAAATATAAAAAAACATGTTTAATATATTTTTTGTGAAATGTAATAAGGATGTAAAATTTAAACATATGTTTGTTATTAAGGCATATTTTTTATTATGCAAAATATAAATATATATATTATTAGTTTTATTTAAATGCACTTATTCAATAACCAATACTTAAATTTTATAAAATGACGTAACTTTTGCCAAATATTTACAACCCTCATTACAATTACTGCAAAAAAGTGATTATTAAACTAAAACCCCTATAGCAACCACATAGCATACAAGAAAAACGTCACTTTAATTATAAAGTATACATTCTTATATAATAATTACAAATAAAAACTATAATTATATATACATATATATTGTAAGTAAAAAAATTGTATAAAATATTAACGGGTGCAAAATCGGAAATGATTAACATGACTTATAACGTCAACTATTAATAAAAATACAGATTACATGCAATTTTTCAGTTACCATATGATTAAAGACATTATAAAGTTTAAAAAATTTAATAATTTATGTGATCGCCTTTCTTTTAAACAACCTAATCCAGGCGTTTTGGAATGCTGTTGATAAGAGTGTTAATATATTCTTGTTTTATCTCATATTAAACAACAAACAGAAAGCGTTTACATAAATCCTTAGTTTCGGTATGTTTATTAATATTCCGCTTTAGTATACTAAAAACGTTTTCAATAACATTAATATTCGGGCTGTTAGGTAGCATTTGAGTAAAAAATAGTTTTTTTCAATTTTAGCCCCTCTACTGTTTAAATGTAAATATAAAGCAAATATAGTAAACCTAAATAAATATGACATTACCGTTTTAGACGTATGACATAGAGCATTGTTCTAAAAAACAGTAGTAACCCCCGTGTAAATGTGCTGCATTTTATAATAAAAAACATCCTTTATAACTGAAATAATTTTTTTGATAAGTTGATTATACTTAATATCAAACCAAAACATTACTTGTCAAGGGTGGACTTTCTTTTTAACAACCGGGAGTGAATATTTTTAAAAACTTGTATCACACAACATTTTGTTTTAAAGCCAAATGGTTTATCCCAAATTATTGTTTTATTAGTAAAGTATACGGAACGCCAATAACATAAGTATTGTTCACTCCATAGTTTACAAAAGGCTAATCTGACATCCTTTTGTTTTTTGGTAATAAATGGCTTAATCTTCGGTGATTGTAGAGCTAAATCGGATTCAATTGCTTTGTTTCTTATAGTGAAATATGTAAAATTGTTTAAATTATTATTTTTGGTTTCTAAAATAGGTTTATTATAATTTTTTAAACTATATAATAATTGTTTGATTATCCGTACGTGTTGTTACACGTTTTCTTCCAACATTATCATAATTTCGTGTTTTTTGACTGTTGACAATCCGATAAATTGTTGAAAGGTTAACTCTATATAAATCTGTTAATCTTTTTGGTAAAATCCTTTATTTTTTATTTTTTTAATAACACGGTATTTATTTTTGGTGAAATGAAAACATTTTTATCACTATTCTCTATTTCAAAAACAATGCAATCAGAAAGCAGAATTAGCGGGTGAGCGGAATCTCAAGGTTAAACGTAAAATAATAAATTATTAAATTTATTTATATTTTATTTATATAGATTAGAATAATTAAATGTTTATTTTAATAATTATAAGGCATCACAATCAGAACAGATTTGAATGTGTGTTTAACATCAATTTTAAAAATTAGTTATTGTTTATTTTTTATTAAATTAAGCACACAAAACAATAGTGGACTAATTATTGTAAAAATTGTGTAATGTTAACTTATTATTTACGTTAATATAGAAATAATTTTTAAAATATGTTATTTTAGCAGACAGACCCTACTTAAATAAATATTTCTAAATATATATAAAGAATCTATAAAACACTAAACATTATTTTTAATTCCCAATATTTGTATTTACGAAAAAAACATTGGACATAACAAA
>JAKXYG010001375.1:0-83216 GCA_025895645.1 Cardicola forsteri | reverse complement strand
CAATAATAATAACAATAATAATAATAATAACAACAACAACAATAATAATAACAATAATAATGATAATAATAGCAACAATAATAACAATAATAATAATAGTAATAATAATGATAATAATAATAAGAATAATAATAATAATCGACGTTTGAACAAGCCAATGTTACTATACGTAAGATTACATCAGGATTTTTACAAAGAACGTGTCCAAGCCAATGCAATCTTCGTTGTCACAATATCAATAATGAAAAATCGTGAAATTAAAGTTCATCTCAAAGTTGGCGGTTGCTGATATTTTTGTTTAATTCCTTGACACGGAAAATGCCAAATGTATCCGAGACATCTTGCTTCAAATTTTTTAAGCTTTATTATTTCTGACCTTGTAATAGTACAGGTTTCAGTTCCGTACAGAAGGAATGTACAAACCAATGAAGAGAATATGTTCATCTTTGTGTGTGGATTAATGTTTGTGAATTGGCACGTTTTCCAAACGCAGCAGCAATTAAACAGATTTGACGATTTACTTCGTTAGATGAACCACCGTCAGAAGTAGTCGAAGAGCCCAGATACGTAAATTGCTTTACATTGGGGAGCACAACATCATTTAATACAATCCTTGCATAAGGAGCTTGTGACGACATGATTACTAATTTTTTGGGGTTAAACTTAAACATTATTTACAAGAAACTTTTACAAGAAAACCCAATGCTTGCTGCAGCTAATCTTAATTTTGTGTCAGGGTGAACTCCCTTAGCCTAGTCGGATACATATGGCAAATGGCTACCTTCAGACACCGTCAGAGATAATAGAAGTACCCAGATATATTAATCAAACATGTAGTACAGAGTAATAGATGAATACAAACACATATCCAAGATAGTTAAAAAATATTTTCAAGTATAACCGCTGCACCAAGAAATAGATAACTTCTACAAAAAATTAAACCGTCTTGTAAATCTCTAAAAACAATGGCGCTGTTACAAGGATGCCATTTATCAGCCAATAAATATATTTTTTTATTTTTTGTTATGCTTGTAATACTGCTGTAAGCAGTTGAATAATAAACTAATAATTACATGTCACCAATAACATTATCAATGCTCCCTATTTTTGGCATTGAAGCTTACTAGTCGCGAGTGGCTTTGCAAATACAGTCTGCGTACTTTGGGACTCGACTTGACGAAAGTTATTTCGGGGTCGGTATGCAAACACGAATTGGCTTATGTAGGTCCAACAAAGAACTGCGTCGAAGCACGATACTGTTCGGGTCTATTTCCAGTTATCAATGTTGCTGGCAAACTCAAACACGTGCAATACACGTTGACTGAATTGGAAAACTTCAAAAATTGTGTAATTAATATTGTTTATTATTATTATTCAATTGCATGTTCAAAAATATTGTGTTATTATTATTATTATTATTACATTAATATTAGTAGTAGCAACAGTAGTATTATGTGAATATTTTTATTATTATTATTATTATTATTATTAATTTAATTTAATTTAATTTTATGTTTGCTACTTTGAATGTTTTACGAGCTACATCTTTCAGCAGTGGACATTTTAGCGAAGCCGAACGTGGGCCCGCATTTTAGTGCCGGTGGTGGGATTTGAACCCATGTCCACCGAGGTCCGAATTCGAGCGCTCTACCGCTAGACCACCCCGGCATAATTATTATATAATAATGATTACTACACTATTATTATTACTATCTTTATATTATTTATATTATATTATTATCATTATTATTTATTAATTATTATTATTATTGGTATTAAATTAAATTTTTTTATTATTAGTAGTATTATTATTATTGTTATTGTTATCATCATTATTATTTCTATTATTATATAATAATAATAATTATTATTATTATTATTATTACTATTATTATTATTATTATTATTATTAATGTTTAAAAACCTTTTCACTTTGAAGAGCATGAGATAACAACATTGTTTCATGTTATTGACGATTCTGTATTTTAAATATTAACTTTTTTTTCGAATTCGGTCAAACCCTATTGTCAAATCATACTTGTACTTGTTTGCCATAATTTTATAAAATGGTGTCTCTTTATTTTTCTTAAACAAGTACTTTGTAACAAAGACCATTTTACTAACTTTGGGCTCTAACTGTTCCCTTTTTTAATCAGACTTGGAATAGGTAAGAGTTAAGTTAATGGTTTGAAGCAATTGTCTTGGGCGCCGGCTGCAGCGGATGAGATTGGCAATGTGCCTATTTTGACAGGAATTCAATGCGATCCGCCTGTCAAGTATTCTGTCGCTCTGTCATCCAATTCGGGTACGGTAGTTTGCTTGAAATAACCTTGAGGTTTAATATTAGTAAGATGGGCATCGTGGTGAAAAAATGTCTTAGTAAGATAAAATGGATATGTGAAAATTAGGTTGGGTAGTCTATTATATTTTTCTGCAAATGCATTTTTACAAGGAATAAATTTATAAATTTTGAGGATTTGAGTAATACTTTTAAAGTTTCAATTTCCAATGATGGTAATATTCCTGTCTGTTCCTCTTCCACGTGGTGCATCCTGCACTAGGTAGCCATAGGCATCTAGACTAATAACAATAGGGATCGGGTGCACAGCAGTATAACTTGGCTTTTGTTATAGCAGGTGGATGCAAGCGTACACATAGAATACTTAAAAGGTAATATAATGTATACGTAAACCATATGTAACCACTCGGCTAAGAGAAATAACCATAAAAAAGATCAGGCGGTTTTGTCAATTTTTACAAACAGTGGCGACGTCACAAGGATGCAGTCTACCAGCTAAGAAACATTTTTATTCTTCTACGTTTGTTACACTTATTAAGCTATCGAAGTTGATCGTTTATATGCCGTATAAATACGAAAAATAATGAAGAAATAACCACATCATTGACTGAAATAAATAAATAAAATATTAATAATTGTTTTTTTAAACATACATTTAATATATTTAATAAAATTATAAGTGAGGATCAGAAATGAACCAATCTAGCCAGTTCCAAGCCTAGATAAAGGAGGAAGGTTTGCATCAGGAAGGGAATCCGGAAATAAAACCTATGCCAAAACACTAAAATGACAGCGATCCCTCATAAAGGAGAGAAAAGCTGCAAAAAAAGAAGAAGAAGTATTAAAGTTATAGGTTGTATTTGTAAAATAATTAAATTTTCTTTTGGATTTATTTTCTGAAAAAAAAACATTTTTTTTGTAAATGAAGACTTGGCAAAGTTAAACAATAGTTTTCATTTTATTGTTGATCAGTAGTATTGATCGTATACTGATTTAACTATTTATAACTTTACAGCACATATTACCGCCGTGTTGTTTGGACGTTTAGTAATACATTGATCATTAAATCTTAGCTTAAAGTAAAAAAAAAACATAAATTATCAAGTATTTCATAATAATCATACCAAAACACAAATGTTGGTACTAAACATATTAAATTTAAAAATAATCGATACATTTGTGCACCACATAATAAATAAAATGAACGAACAAACTAAAAAGTTCAGAGTTACACAAACTACACTATATTCCACAAGCACGTCAATAAATAATCTTACGCTTTTCGGCGCAATAAAACAGTATAAAACATGTTAACAAAAATTGAGAATCTTAAATATAAAAATGTAAATATATTTAAATAAGTTTTATAAAATAATATAATGACCAAAATATTGGTTAACGAAGACATTAGTCTAACTGGATTGTTTTTTCTTCATTGATACTGCTTACAAAAAACACGTCTTTTAGCAAAGCACTTAGTGCCGTTAGTGAGAATCGAACCTATGCCTACCCAGGTTCGAGTTTTTTTTAATGTTTTCTATTTTGAATGTTTTACGAGAAACGCATCTTTCAGCAGTGGACATTTTAGCAAAGCCGAACGTGGGCCCGCATTTTAGTGCCGGTGATGGGATTCCAACCCACGCCCACGGAGGTCCGAATTCGAGCGCCGTACCGCTAGACCACCCCGGCACCGCTAATCTACATCGATACAATTAAATTAACCCATTTTAACATAAAATTACAATTTTTAAAAGTTATATTTTTATACAATTTTAGTTGACCAAAATTTTTAAAAAATATATTTGTCGTTTGCAATGGCTTACTACCGGTACTCGGCGATTTTTTGGTGTTATTCGCGAATGTTGCGTAGTAATTCTTATTGACACATCTGGATCTATGGACAATCGTTTTGTTGAATTGAAAGAACGATTAAAAACGCTAATATGGGAACAATTGTTCAAGTTTGTTTTTCACACTTTTTTTTCTATTTAAAATTTTAAGAAATATAATATAAAATATTCTAGCGTTATTATTAATTATTAATTATGTTAGTTTATGTCATTATTTACAATTTTTGATATTAGTTTACTTAGTTTACTACTTTGAATGTTTTACGCGGGAGACGTGCATCTTTCAACCAGTGGACACTTTAGCAGAGCCAACCGTGAACACGCATTTAGTGGATCGATAGTGGGATTCGAACCTATGTCCATCCAGGTTCAAGTTGAGCACTGTACAGCTAAACCAATGTTAATTTGCTGCAGTAGTAGTAAGCGCGCCAGTATTGTCACGACATGCTTGTTGTCCATATTTTTTGTCTTTTTCGGTTTTCACAGTTCTTCTCGTTTAGTTTAAATTTGTAATTTTTTCTCATTCATAACTACAATAGGTAAACAACCATTTTATAAATTATTTATAAATTTTTATTTTTGGTATTAAAATAAAATAATTTTATATTTTATAGAACTTGTTTTGTGAAAAAATGTTTTTTTTTAATTTACTATAATAAAAAATAATGACTGTGCTTCCAATATTCAAACTTAGATTATTTCGAACTAAAAAACATTTAATTGTTTCAATTTTCAGTATATTTATAAAATTAATTAACAAAAAAAATAATATTGTTAAATTATTTTTTTGACAAAAATATTATTTTAAAAATACGTGCCTACGTGTAAACAAATTAGAATTGATCAGATTCACTATAAATAATAAATTTACAGGTCGAATGTCATCCACCCGTAGCTCAGTGGTTTAAGGCGCTGGCCTGACACCAGATAGGGCGTGGGTTCAAGTTCATGTGTGTGTAAAACTTGAAGGGTATGCGATGCTGATGATTTCAAATAAGGATGAAACAGCTGTACAGTGCTCCTGGTTGACTGGAAAACCTAGTAAATTTATTATTCAAGTGAATCTGACACTACTAATATAAAATTTCTAAAAATAACTTTGCGTTAAACATTTAATTGATCAATTATTACTCCATTTCAATAGCAAATTAGTATAAATAATTTTAAAACAAATTTCTTTCCAAATAATGGTGTATTGGAAATACAAACTATGGTATATTTAATTTAACAAGTTTTTTTACTAAAACTAAGCCTAGTTACTGATTGGAGGCATTAAACTAATAACAATCGTAATAATAATAATAATAATAATAACAATAATAATAGCGCTAATTACTTTCTCCGTTAACCTCAGCTTGTTTGTAATATTACTGGGCAATTTGTTTTGCTAACCAAAAATTGACAAGGCAGTTTGATTTATTATTAAAATTACCTCTCTTAGCACAACGACTACGTATGGTTTACATATTCCTTAAGATACCTTTTAAGTAGCTTGCACACATTTGCCAAAACAGAATTCCAGTTATAGCGCTGTGCTCACCGTTCCTGCTGTGTTAGTTTAAGTACTTGGGTACATCTAGTTCAAGATGTGTCACGTTGAAGTGACAATCAAAAATACTGTACCATTTAGTAATTTTGACTCTAAGAAGCTACTTAGCAGTGTTGCTTGTGTAAAGGTTGTGTAGGTGTTGAACTAGTTGACTTTCCCAAAAGCTACGTCTGTACTAATTATTTGAAGTAATAAATAAAAACGTATGATACTGGGAAAAACGTTTTACAGGATCAAAACACGGGAAGAAACAAAGATGACTGGATTAGGAGTGGATGTATCAATAGCGTGGAAACGGTTGTTTATATAGCCATTTCCACCAATAAAAGTTGTTGATACATTTAAACAGAAATGTTAATTTTCAAAGACTGTTATTTCTAAAAATTAAATATTATTTTTGTAACAAAATAGAATAATATTATTTATTATTTTTGACTCCAATTTTTTTTGCAACTTGTCACAACTATTATTGAAAATTGATACTTTTTAAGCATTATTTAAATTTTCAAAATTATATAAAATAATTTATTGTCTGTTACATGTAAATAAACAACCCCCTTACCCCAAATTAACAATAATTACAATCCAATTTGTTTACCATTTTTTGTCTAATCAAGAAACGACATTGTGTTCAATTTAACAAGCTTCAACAGTGACTTAGAAAAATGGCAATCAACAGGTCCGGTTGTAGCAAACGAATCAAATTGTCACAATGCTGTAGAGTGGATTGACCAGTTGACAGCCAAAGGTGGTACATGTACATGTGATGGTCTGACCAACGCATTCCATGAATTGCAAGCGTTTGATCTTGAAACGTTGTTGTGTAAAACTGGACGAAAGCCAAGTTGGGCAAACGGTTTGGACGACAAGACAAAAAAAGCGTTTTCAAAAGCAATTTACTTGATGACAGATGGAAAACCGGACAAGAGCTGTTTGTATGTGTTGAAAACTATTAGTCATTTATGGCAGTCAGAGTTGGGACATCGTTGTCATTCAAAAGTCAATTTACGCAAATGCAGCTTGATGAATTTGACAAATCAAAACACCGAAAACACTGCCAAGAAATCTAAATTTGTTCAATTAACTACAGGCCCTCCAATTAATCCTATATCACTTACGGAAGATGAGTAAGTTACGTACGTATACGTCTACAACTGCTAAACAATTTATTGCCAAAAATATACAATTAACAAAGTTTAATTTTTTTAGCAATTACATCACAGAACTCAGTTTTATTATACAATATGCAATACTATATTACATGTAAAAAATATAACTTTATCAATATTTATTATTAAAGCTGAAATAATTACATCATAACGAAATGTTGAATGTGCTTATTGACATGAAATATTTAAGAAAAATGCAAAACGTATTTAATATTTTTAGATACAAAAATAGTTTATTGTATAATACATTACAAAATACTAAATAATAAACTTAATCAATTTTTTTGTAACCACTTGGCTAAGGTGCTTTGATATGCATATCAATTAAATTTTTTTAAATCAAATAATTTAAGCAAATATTTTTTTAATTGAATATGTTTATAAATGTAAACTTTTATTATACCGAAAACAGCATATATAATATTAATGTTAGTGCTATTAAATGGCAATTTTTAAAAATATAACTTCCCATTGTATGTCTAAATTATTTTTTACTTTAAACAAATTAGACTTGAATACTTTTAATGTTAACTTTGCAACCATTTAACACAAAACATTGTTTTTTAAACAATTGTAACTTTAAATTAAGCACATTACATTTTAGCTTCAATCATATATATATATGTAAAGAGAGAGAAAATATTTTTATATCAGTTTTATATATTATTATTAATTTATTGACTTTTAAATGTAATGATGACATTTATTTATATATGTTTTAATTGTTATTGCTTAAACGTTTCACTAAGAACTTTTTCAGCAAGTGGACATTTTAACAAATCCAAACAAGGGTCCGTTTTTAACGCTGTTACAGGTTACAGGTTTATACACGAGTTGAGTAGGAGTAAAACTCCTTTTGATCCTCGGTTCGAATTATCGATAATATCAGTAAGATTCGGGGGAAATATGAAATGGATGGTGAGGTAAAGGGGATTAGTCACAGAAAAAATATTGAAATCAAGATAAAATCAAGGTAGATAATGGAAGTTAACAGTTATAGAAAACGAGCAAAAATTACAAATATAAAAAATTAAATATAACAAGTGCCTATTACAATGCAAAAACACTGCAATAATCTTCAAAAAAGAAGAAAAGAGAAAAGGATGAATAACGCTCCAATGGACGTGTAGCGTGACGCGCGCCTCACCTCGCGAGTGAGAATAAACACATAACTGCCCAGTAAATAGATACATTTCTATTAACAAATAATTTTCAGTTTAAAAAACTTTTATAATTTATAATTAATTAAAGTTGTTTAAATTAATTTATTTTGTAATACAATATTTTAATTATTTTTTAACTTTTAGGACTGCTGTTTCATTTCTTAAAAAACTTGCTACTTTGACCAATGGTCGTTATCATACATATTTGGATATGCCAATTTTGAATACTTATTTAAAACAAATTCAGGAAAAAATGTTGCTAATACAGAATCGTATGTATGAACATGAAGATGGAGCAAATAACTTGATGACGTGTCCCGAAATAGAAACTGATGATATTAGATTAATGATAAGAGAAATACATAAGGCCCTAAAAACCTTGTACAAAATTAAATATTTTCAAAATTTATGTAAACAAACCAAATCAGTAAGTTTAAAAAACTTTGATTTAGAAAAACAAACGTAAAATAAAGATTTTTTTGTTTACAATTTTTTTGCTTAAAACCCACCCACATGTTAATTTTGTTACAAAGCGATAAATACAATTACTAATGCATATTATTTTTAAAAATATACCGGTTTTATAACAAAAGTTTTAAATTGTGTATTTGAATAAAAGTATTATTATATAAGAGTTTTTATTTTTTATAATTAAAATTTTAAATATTTTTGGTAATATTATTTAAATACCGGGATGGTCTAGCGGTATAGAGCTTGACTCAAACCTGGGTGGGTATAGGTTTGATCCCCGCCATCCGCACTAAATGGGGGTCTATGTTTGGCTTTGTTAAAATATTCACTACTAAAAGATATTTTACGTAAAGCAGTTAAAGCAGTAAAAATAATAAATAAATGCCTTATTAAAAGTAATTTTTACAGGTGTACATATTATAAAAATAAAAAAGGATTTTTATTTAGTACTTTTAATAAGATTTTAACTTTTTCCAATAGGTTAATAATCTAAAACATTTTAATGGTAAACATACATAAAATAATCTTAACTAAATTAATTATATTCTTAATATTTTATAATATAATGGTTTTTTTAATTTAAAGCATTGGGTTCCCTTTATAATTCCAAATAAAATATAAGACGTAAATTGTGAGATGAATTCATTTCGTATATTCTCGTCAGTTACAAACATATAACATTTTAGTATATATATACAACAATAAAAAAGGGGGTACACATATTGAAACCTGCTTTGTGTGCACAAAAACAGTTCGTCACTACATTAAACTTAGCTTGGTCGTAATAATTGTGTGTAAATGTTTTTTAATTTGTTTTAATTAAATTTTAATTACCTTAATTATTTTTTATATTTTTTATTTATAATATTATTACATAAAAATTAATCTGATTTTTATTTATTATTACCTAACTATATTCGTAATAAGCCTTAATAAAAATTGACATTTTAAATTGAATATTTGAGTAAACAAATAAAATCGATTTACGACCACTATTATTTTTAGGTTAGATATGTTTTTTAACAAATTTAAACTATTGTTCATCTAATTCCTAAACTTAATTTTGCTAATTTTAGAACTAAATTTAACACGTAAATATTAACATTATTTAAACTATGTTTTAAAACACAGTAACTTAATATTTGAAATTGTTATGTGCATACTGTAACTGTAATTTTTGTAGAATATAATTTATTCCATGTATTCTCGCTGATAAAAAGTAAGTAATTTTGTCTTTTTTATAATAATAAATTGCAAAACAACAATTTAAACTACAGTAAATCTTTTTAATTCAAAGTAGTAGGGACAGTAGCGTTAAGTTATCCCTGTTATATATTTTGGATATATAGCTTTAACATTATTTAATGTTGTTATTGGTTAAGATCATTGTGTTATTATTTAGTTTATATTTAAAGTGTAATTAAAAATATTAGACCTATTATAAATTAAAAATTTATAAAAAAAATTGCGTGAATTGTTTAAAACTTAGTAAATAAGGTTTTGATCTAAAACCTGTAAAATTTGAAAGGTAAACAATACGAATAGTTTAGAACTAAGGAGAATCAGTTGTACGTACAGTGTTCTAGGTTTATTTTAAACATTATGCTTATTGTTTAATAAATTTAATATTTTTAACAAAACAAAATCTCTAAAAACAATTACTTTTGAATAATCCCATTATATTTAATTTATTGTTATTATTAATTGTTTAGAAAATATACAACTATTCAATTTAGTTTATTCTGAAAAAACGTTTAGCTGTTCTATTATTTTGTTTATATTTATTTATATTTTTTAAATACATTTTATTTTATAAATAAAAATATTTTAAATATTATTATACTATAATTATTTTAAATGTCCAACCTTCAATATTCGATTTTTAAAATACCATAATTTAAAAACTTTTAAATTTTTTAAAATTTGTTGTTTTAATTACAAAATTTTGTAAATGTAATTTATAACCATATATTTTAAATAACGCATATTGTACTTTATATTTTAGATACACCTATTTAATTTCTACCAAGGTCGCTATTTTTTAAGCACTGCATAAAATGGCAGCAAATCAGTATGCCTCAAAAAATGAACGTGGTTAGTGGCTTGTTTAATAATTAGTGTTTTATATTGCTATACTCTAGGTAAGAACTCATTTCTGTGTTTTATTTTTATTAGTTTAGAAGTATTTTCTTGCGTGTTTAGTAATTTTGTGATCATATACTGAATCTTAAAATTAATATGTTAATTACTTAAAAAATTGTTTAAACAATACCTTTTTAAATGTTTTAGATATTTATCCTGTTTTATTTATAACAGTCATTTTTAATGTGATCTTTTCTGGAAACATCTACTTGCTTAATTTTTACTTACATTAAAAAGAAAGACAAAATTTGTTTACCATGTTTTTCTGCTGTCTTAAATCATTTTTTGAAATCAAAGGTTTTGCTTTCAGACACAGAGCATAACGAAGCAGTAACTTAGTTAGATTTTATTTGAATAATTGTCTGTTAGAATTTTACTGGTATAAAAGTTGTTTTTTGTATTAGTTGATATTGTGACTTGAAATATCTGGTTTTTGATATATCAATCGAGATATAGGTTTTATTTTTATTAGTACCGAGTTTCAGCAACGTCATTAATTTGAAGGGTGTTTTTTGTCATATATATAGTATGTATACCCCGAAATTTCTATCTTCTCAACGAACTGGACATGGGTGAAAAAGGTTCTCAGGATGGCAGTATTAGTTGGGGTTTGGTAGATATGGATGACGGAACTCTGTCCAGTTGGAACGGCGTAATTTTGGGTCCTACCCGAACTTCCTTTGAAAATCGACTTTACACGTTGCGGATCGAGTGTGGTCCAAATTATCCAAATGTACCTCCAACTGTGAGGTAAACATTTTTGTGTGTGAAATAGTGTGTGAAATATAATTTATTGTTTAATACTACCATATCTCCCACATTTTTGATGCTAAAGATCCTTTGATATGTTTCGTATTTCTCATACCTTTATGCGGTCCATTTTAGACCGAATGCGTAACGGTATAACCAGGCTTTCTTCACTGATGATTGAACACATACTTGTAGCAGCTTTAAGGTATACGCATAATATGTCACCATTGAACTAATTTGTTAATCTTTGTAATGAACCTAAGGATTTGAGTAATGCTTATAAAGTTTCAAATTATATAATGGTGGTATTTCTGACTGCTCCTCATCCATGAAGTGCATTCTGGACTAAGTGTTTATTTGTATCTAAACTAAACAACAAGGACCGAGTGCACAGTGGTATAACGGGATTTTCACTGGATTCCCGCTCGGTGAATGGGTGCTAGCAAACACTCAAGATGCCTAAAAGGTACCTCAAGGTATGCATTTATCATATGTAACCGGTTAGGCTTGTGGGTTTGTCAATTCCTAATTCTCTCAAAGAAGATTACCATTAATTCCTTTAAACGTTGGCGTTGTTGCAAGCAAACGGTTTTTTAGCCAAGAATTTTCGTTTATTCGCCCCAAGTTTAAATCTCATCCGATAACCTCTTCGCGTAGTAATTTGGGATACTATGCGATCATGGAACTAATGAAGAGATAACTGTCACAAACTTTTGCTGTTATATTGTGAATAGTCTATTAATCAAGAAACTTGGTTACTTTCTATCTATATTGCAGATATAAGCTTACCTTTATATTAACGGTTGGCGATTGTTCTTGATTCTGTGCTAATCTAGAAATAATTAGCAGGTGGCCATAATGCCAATCAATAAGAGTGATAATCAATCTTTTAGTTGATGGTCGTAGAAATACATTTAGTTGTAGCAGGAAATGAATATTTTTGCATTCAAATCAATTATTGAATTTATTCATTCATTTTGGTTGGTGACATGATCACTTCATTATTTTTATATTTGTACGGCATATTAAACGGTCGATTTTGATATCTTGTTTAGCGTAACAAACCTAGAAGAATAAAGAGGTTTCTTGACCGATAGATAGCATCCTTGTGACGTCGCCCCTGTTTGCAAAGATTGACGAGGTCGCCTGAATTTTTGTCATAGTTATTTCTCTTAGCCAAATGGCTAGGTATGGTCTATGTATACCTTTTAAGTATTCTGGATTGATGCTTGCACCCACCCGCTAAAGCAGAAATCCAGTTATATTGCTGTATATTTGGGCCCTGCTGTTATTAGTATAGATGCCTATGGACACCTAGTCCAGGATGTACCACGTGGAGGACAAACAGTTAGTAATATCACTATAATTGGAAACTGAAACTTTATAAGCATTACTCAAATCCTTATGATTATTAACATCCTCACCCATATCTTCAAGATCAATAGCATCCTAATTATTGAATGTGCATGTGTTTTAATGTAATTTCCATTACCTTTCTTAGATTTATTACCAAGGTACGAATGCATGGAGTAAAAGAAAACACTGGGGAAGTAAGTTGCTAAAAATTAATATGCATTTTTAAAAGGTGCCATTTTCCATAGTTTTACAAATTTAACTTAATTTAATAATTATATTGGAGAGAGAGAGAGAGAGAACTTTTTCTACGCATATGTTTCAATCAATTACTTAGATCGTTGTTTATTGATTTTGTGTACCATGTGACATTTTTATGTTAGTACATTTTCAATGTTTTTTCATAATTGCACTTATATGTATTTTACCATTATTGTTAAAATCGAATAACCTGGAGTTGAAGGTAAAATTGAATGAGTGAATTAACGACTAAGTGGTTGTGTATATTTACAGAAATCTAAGGGAGGTTATTTCGTACCCACCGTGTGTATGTATTGCAGATAGGCGAATGGCATTTAGCAATAAGTGTTAGCTGCAAATAAGGCTTTGGGACAATATTTATAGATTCCCGATTATTAATGAAGATGATAATCCTGATTTTGAACCACTGTGTAGTGTATCCTGGACTCAAGCTAAAACAGATCAGGGACTGAGTGTACAACAATAAATTTAAGGTTCTGTTTTGGTGGATGAATACAAGCATACTTAAAAGGTAATTTAAATTATTCGCATACTGCATATAGTCGTTAGATAAAAGGAGGCAATTTTGACAAAAAAATTATCCACCCGTAGCTCAGTGGTTTAAGGCGTTAACCTGACAGTAGATAGGTCGTGGATTCAAGTTTATGTATATAAAACTTGAGAGGTATGCGTTACTGATGATTCCAAATAAGGATGAAACAGCTCTACAGTGCTCCTGGTTGACTTAATAAGCCTAGTAAATTTATTGCTCCTGTGAATCTGGTAATTATAACATAAATAACTCCTTAAAAACCCATTGATAAAAAATCTATGTTTGTTGTACTGAGAACGTTTTGTTTGTATATAAAACAATGAAAAGCGATAATTTAATATGTTGAAGAGGTGGCTTTATCATCAGCCTAATTGTTCGTTTTAGGGTCACTAGTATTAGGACCTGGTTATTTACCAACAAAAGTGATGTAATTGGCGTTAATTTGAATTGCGCGTGTGACATTACTTTGGCGAATTTGTCAAGTGTAAGAAAACTACATGGACGCTAATGATCCAGAGTAGTACTTGTTAAGGCTCAATTATCAATAATGGTGATAATTCTGTTTTCAATGAACCCGGGATTTAAACTAACATGGATCAGGGACTGAGTGTACATTGGTGAGATTGAATTTCTATCTTGGCGGATGGATGGAAACATACATTTGGGGATTTTTTAAATGTATCTTAGGATTTATGTGTAGGACATGCAGCCACTGGACTGACAAAATCAGACGGTTGTGTCAATTTTACGAACATCGTCTGTTATTCGAGAAATTTCTTTATTCTCCTTTGCTTATGAAACCATTGGATGCAATTGTTTTGTACCGTATAACCACATTATTATTTTGTACGGCTACCCCACCTGAAAGTACTTTACCGTCTTGAAATAGTGTAATGTGTTTGTGCTTAACTTTTAAAGCGCATAGACTTGATTGCCATTTTTCTTCAACAAGTATATTTATTTTATTTTGGTTGGTGACGTGGTCACCTCTTTATTATTTCCCACAGCAAACGATCGATCAAATTATCAATCGCGGACTAAACGGATACTCAGGCATTAAGGTCGTTAACGCGTTGACAAGAAGGCGACAACGGTTATCGGTGTCACCCTGAGTATTACCACTAAGCCACCCTGTTTATTAAGGACAGCACTGCTTGGTCCATCTGGAGAAGGGCCTAAAAAAGGTGGTTTAAAAATTACTCGTTTTCTTACCAAGATGGCTAACTGGTCTATATACTCGCGGTCGAAACTCTTACAAAAATTAAATGCTGTGGTCAACAAGGCAGATACTGATGACCAAATACAAATTTGAGACTAAGCATTACTCAAATCCTCAGGATCATTACCATCCTATATATATATATATATATATATATATATATATAATTGCAGCTTGATCCACGTTCTTTCATCGTACTCACTAATTGGACATATGGTTTCACCATTTATCAACTCTTATTGGAGATACGGAAAAAGATGTCGTCCAGTGAAAACGCCCGATTGGCACAACCGCCTGAAAATACGACGTTTTGAACAATCCTGCATGTGTGTGTGCTGTTTTGGCCAATCTTGTTTTTCAACAAGTGTGCATTTTACAATGTCCGACCAAAGCACAACACAACACGTCAATAATTGCTAACTGAACTGGTTGTTTTCTTTTTATGATAACTTTTTTTCTAAACATTGAAATGTTTTTTCTCCTCCGTCGCCTCGTCCTCCTCCTCTTTTCAAAATAAAAGATGAATTTAATCGCGTGTGTATTTGTTGCGTATGTATGATTTATACCGGTCATTTTCTTGTTTTTTATTTTTGTTAAACTGTTGGAATTTGTATTTAACTAGAATTTTTTCAATCAATAAGTATGAGGGACAGAATACAAGCGTATTTTGTTTGTATTATATTTTAGATTATTTGGTAGATGAAGAGGAATGCATGGATGGGCTATCTATATATAATGTTTAATAAAATGTTCAAAGGTTTCTGCTGTGAATGGTGTGCTTATTCTTTCTGTTTTTGTCAATCAATTGTACTGTTTTTGTTTCCCACACAAGATGGGATTGAAGATGGTCCTTTATCGATAGTTTTTGTATTAAACACTTTATAATAGTATTTTTTATCGAAATGATTTTTTCTTGTAAAACAATGTTTTTTACACAAAATCCGGTTATTTGTGATTATGTTTATTCGTTTTGTTTTCAATACCACAATACTGCATAGTGCTTTTATTATTTTTCATAAGGCAATTCATTATTATTGTTATTGGTTTAGATACTTCAATAAAAATATAGTTTGTATTATTGAACAAAACAATTAGCACAAGCGAAAAGGCACAAAGTTGTACAATAACCGAAAAATAAAATTATTAATTACTTTTTTACGTGGCTAACTAGTCTGTAAAAGTTAGGTTGGATAAATGAGGTGTAAATTGCTACTCAAATTCCAACATAAATTGAATCACGGTATAGTAGCAGCGAAAAAAAATGGTAACTTTTTAAGACAAGCAGAAAGTTAATTTTTGGCGTTTAATAGAATGATTGACAATTTACGGTGAGTTTCAATTTCCAATTATGCTGATATTCCTGACTGTTCGTCTTCCATGTGGTGCATCTAGACTAATAATAGCAAGACCGAGTGCACAGAGGTATAACTGAGTTTCTGCTTTAGCGGATGGGTACAAGCATACACAGAACACTTAAAAGTTATATGCACAATATGTAACCGTTGGGCTAAATAAATTAGGCGGCATCGCCAATCTTTGCAAACTGACGTCACAAGGAAGCCGTCTACCAGTCAATAAACTTCATTCTACGATTGTTACGCTGAACAAGCGACCAAAGTCAACCGTCTAATCTGCCGTACAAATATAAAAAATGAAATCAATGGCTGTTCATCATCATCGGGGATAAACATCCCCCACCGGTTATTATCACTCAGGGTAGTCCAAAAAACCAAAACGTCTCAAAAACGTCAACTTTTGTAGTGCGTACTCAAAGAATGACATTTGAGGTGTGCTGACATTAAATGTTAATTACATCCCGAGTTAAGCCCCTCCAATGATCTCTGTTGGCTGCATAGGGTAAACAAACGGACGCCCATTTAAATAATTCATTTGGACGAGGGGGCTTAGCATAAATAAAAGGACTAAGTTCGCATGCTACAATGTCTCCAAATTTTCCGTTGGCCGCCTGGACTTCTTTTCCATCCGGGTAATGGGTGGGCTTCCATAGCTATTCTAGCTGGATGAGAGGGCGATCTACGTAAAACATGGCCAATCCATTTTAATCGTCTTTCTTTGACTGTGCTAGAGATACATGGCCAATAAATGTTGAGAGACTTATAAATATCTGGGAATGGTCAAAATATTTTACTAGTTATTAAGTGACTGCGTTCAATGGAGGACAACGAGCGAAACCATATAGATCTTAAACAGCTTTGCTCAAAATGAACAAGCTTTTGCGTATCCGCTTGGGTGAGAGTCCAAGTTTAGCATGCGTAAACAAGAATGGAACGCACTAAACTCTTATATATTCTAATCTTGGTTTTAATAGAAATATTACTTTTGTTCCATAAAGGTTTACTTAAACGCCCAAAGGCAATGGCTGTTTACTAAATTTTCTGAAGATAGCATTTTACAAAATGTTTCAGAAACGCTCCTTTATAAGTATAAGTGGAATCACCTATATGTGATGCAAAATAAAAACGGCTGCTGTAAAGAGGTTTTACATAGAACTCAGAATTTTTATAGGTGTTGCGCTTGAGTCGTTTGAAGATTATAAAGTCTTATTAGTTTTCAACTTCAAACTAATGAACTTTATTCGAGAAAGTACGTTTGGAATTTTATTTTAGCGTCCCTTTTACTTTAAATACACGAAGACGACAGAGTATTAACAAATTCCACCTGTTTAATTAACAAACAAGACTCCCTTTCTATCAACAATTACTGCGGTGTAATATAGAAATGTCAAACCAAAGAAGTAATCTTGAATTATAACCATTTAAATATTATAGGGATGTTTTTGTAAAGCATTAGTTTCAACTGTCAATCAAAGAAAACGTCTGACTCAAAAATTGTGCAGTACCAAGTACCCTCCAACAATTTCTTTCCAAATAATTGAACAGCACAATAATGAAGCCTGCAGGTCCCACCATTGGTAACGTTAACAGAATCCTATCTAAAGTAGAATACAATTTCCCGTTTTAATTCTTTGCACAGCTTTTTGTATAAATCAAGTTTAATTTAACGCACTACTTTCCACGCCATACAAAATTAACACCTAACAATACACAATCAGACTCAAAGAACATTAATGGATTCGTTAATTAACCCCACACAACTGAATGTCCTATTTAAGACAAAAGACTACCCCTTTCTAAAGCTAAGCACAAAACAATGTTGGTCGTAAGATCTGTAATAATTAATGTTTACTATTAATTAATTTATATCAAAACACGATTGCATCAACGCCTAAATTTAAACTAAAAAAATTAATAATTAAAGTTCACCAAATGCTAATTGCATTAAGTTCATTAAACAATGGATCTGCAAACAGCATTGCGTTTCAAAAAACTGAACATATTAGACTAATGCTCACCCAACTTATTTTAAAATTATCACGTAAGTTAATTTAAAAATTTATTTAAAAAATGTTAAAACAACTAAGCCCTCTCTCCCCTGATTCTGCGAGCCAACTGTATGTCCTTGGGCATAATAGTAACGCGTTTTGCATGAATAGCACACAAATTGGTATCTTCAAATAAACCAACTAAATAAGCTTCACTTGCTTCTTGCAAAGCTCCAACCGCAGCACTTTGGAAACGCAAGTCTGTCTTAAAATCTTGAGCTATTTCTCTTACTAATCGTTGAAATGGAAGTTTTCTGATGAGAAGTTCTGTTGACTTCTGATAACGACGAATCTCTCGGAGAGCGACAGTACCGGGTCGATAGCGGTGAGGCTTTTTAACGCCACCAGTAGATGGTGCTGACTTTCTGGCAGCTTTCGTAGCCAACTGTTTTCTAGGGGCCTTGCCACCAGTAGATTTACGCGCGGTCTGTTTCGTCCTAGCCATTGATTGTAAGTAGGTCTAAATTTTAAGATTTATGATGGTACATAATTAATACAAAATAGATTTGTAAAACAATATATTTGTAATATTACAAAAAAAATTATATTTATTTTTTATAATTTATTTTACAAATAAATAAACAATTTTATTTATATTATATAAATTATAATTATTTTATATATATTTTACATATACTCTTAATATACAAAAAGTTTTTTCCTAGAAGAGTAAGCTTTGAATTAAATAATATATTACTTTATATTACTTTATTTGTAAAAATTAATAAAAAAAACATAGTTTGATTAAATAATTCATTTATTATAATCCTACTAAATCGAACAAATTTATGTATTCATAACTTTTTATATAATTTTTTTAAGCTTTTATAAATTATTACTAGATTAATAAATAAAAATGAATAATAAACAAGTTATATGTTTTTTAAACTCAAATTTGCTTGTAATGGCATTTATAACTGTAACCAGTCTGTAATAGTAAATACTTGTGAAGAAAGTTGAATTTAGAAAATAATATCCATTTATTTATCATAATAATTATAAAAGTTACAATTTATTTCTAAAAACAATATTTTATTAAAATTGACAATGTTCGTGATTCATTCATTCTTCTGTCTTCTCGAAAGTTTCTCCTTTAGTCATCTATTCTTTTTCTTATTTTTTTGTTTTAAATTGTGCATTTTTTTAAATAAATGTTTATATTCTATTTTAGCATTATTATTCCTTATTATTGGAAAGCCGATACTAACATTGGGATTCCTAGAAACCTATTTAGCCCCAAAACTGGTTCGACCAAGCGGCAAGTGCGAAATAGATATTTGGCTATTTTTATTTATTTTTTATTTATAAAAGTCCTAAGTATAATTAAAAAATAATTCAATAATTAAAACCTAACTGGTATATTGTCTACTAAAAATTCTTATTTTTTTTACAAAAATTTCTGTTTTTAAAAATTAACATTTTTTACAAAAAAATATTTATTTTTTTTTAATACATTTTCAAAAAACGTATTTATTGCATAAAAAGAACAATAAGTGTGATATTTTATGCGTATCATATACAGTTTATTAATAATTCAAGTAAAATATAAATTTAACGCTGTTGACATATAAATATAATATGTTGTTTAAGATCGTATAATGTCATCAACAATTGATTCGTTTTTTTATTATAGTTTGTTCTTTAGACGATAGATTACGCAGATAAATAATGGATTACGTATATCAAATTGAACCACAAACAACTTATACTTCTATTTTAAATATAATATATTTTAATATTACTGTCAAGTATTAATTTTATTTTATTTTTGTGTTGTTATTTTATTTGTAGGCTTTTGTTTAATTGTTGTTGTTTAAATGTTTCACAGCAAAATAGGGTTTGGAACCAGTGATAGGAGTCAAATATATACTCACCTAGTTCTGAGTCAAACTCTTTGCAATTTTTGCATTATTATTTATTTTAAAATAAAAAACTAATTAAATGTATTAAATAAAATTTCACTATTCGTTAATTTCCATTTGTTAGTATACAAAACTTAGTTTAAAAGTGTTCGGCTTTCAAGTGTTCACTTACATAAATAATTAATTTAAATAAAACGAATATTAATTAAATTTATTTATTCAGGTTTCAGATTTCAAAATTTTAATTTTAATATTATTTAAAATATTTAATATTGTTTTTTGAATATAAGTATTATAATACTCAATTTTATTAATTTTTTTTTTATTTAAAGTTTTTAAAAATTTAACGTTTTAGTTTTTTAATGTTTACAATTTTAATTACTAAATATATATATTACTAATACTGTATTATTACTAATAATGTATGGTTTTCGAAATATTATTTTTAGCGCCGCTGTCTTTTTATCGTGACAGCTTATAGAAGTGAGTGTGGGATATTTTAATAGATGTATACTTATACTTTTAATTAATCACAATTTTAGTTATATTGTGTGATTGTGTTGGAATATTTGTTTAAATAGTGAATTTTATTAATGATTTGCTAAATGTTTTGGATAACATTTTTATTAAAATACAACCTTTTTTATTGCATGACAGTAGCATTACATTTATATGTTGAGATAATTTTATAGCAATTATAATTAATTTTTATGTTAAAGTTGTTATTTTTTAGTAATTATGCAATTAATTTTTTTAGTTTTCTGTTTACTGATGAGTGTTAAAAACGATGAAACAGAGGAAGGAGAAGTTAACGACGGTTCTGATCCCGAAGAACTTCTCTCAGGTAATGACGACGTTTATGTAATTTTTAAGACACTTCAAGCCTTTCCAAATCTCCTGAGCATGGATATCATTTTGAAACTCCAACATTACGTTCTCAAAATGTCCCACGTTTGTCAATGACATTACCCTCTCGGGATTCGAATACAAAAGTGATTGGCAGTGACAAGTTTAATGTGAATACGAGTGTATCCAATAATGATTTGGATGAAAGTTCTAATGTAACAACACTTATTTCTCAATCTAGTCAAAGTGTGTTTCATCTATTTGTTACATCTTAGGTTCGAAATTGCCAAATGTTTTAAATCAAAATGAAGTTGTTTCTCCTCCAAATCAACTTTTGTTAACTGTAGACAATTTCGATGGTTTGAGCAATTTGGAGAAAGAACAACTGCAAATACAACTGGAACATATGAGTGTATGTGGTTGTGTTATATTTATTTTACTAATTTTTAAATTATACGATTATTGATTTCGATATCTCAATATAAATAACATTCTCACCTTTTTATTACATGTACATATTTGTAGATTATATTACAATATTTTATCAAATAGTTTTACATGTGAAGAATAACGGAGATTTTTGGCTGATAAACGGCATGCTTGTAATGGTGCCACTGCTCTCAAAAATTGATGAAGCCGCTTGATGTTTTTTCAGGATTTTCTTTTTTAAGCCAACGCCAACATATGGTATACTTTTGTACTCTGAGTTTTTGCATTTACTTACCTATTAAGACGGAAGCCTAATTATACTGTTGCGCATCTGGCCTGAGTCTTGGAGGCACAAAATTAGGATTATGTCCATTATTGTACGCTGAGACTTCACGAGCGTTACTAAAAATTTTGAGATTATTAACATCCTAAGCTCTTATCTATAATTTTTATTATGTAATAATTATTCCATTTTTTAATACGTTATTTTATTTAGGGTAGTAATACGTTACCTACTTTTTCAAATCAAGAACCTTGTGGTAAGAAAATATTTTATACTTGTTTAAATAATGTACAATAACATCACTGTTTTCTCTACTTTGTTGACTATATTATTGAGTTGTTTTTTTATTGGATGGACAACTTAATTTTCTTACTTGTTATATGGGTTTATTTTTTAATGATATGTTTATCAGAGTTCAATTAGAAGTTATTGTTAATTTCACGGTATTCGCTTTTTACAATATTTAGTTTTCTTACCGTAAGTTTTGTATCTTTTGTATTCAAATTCTACATTTTAATTTATTATTATTACTATTATATACTTAGTAATTGGGATGAACAATTTCTGAATTGAAAAATTAAGTGTTATTGCAGAATTCCAGTTTACTTTTTGTGTTAATATGTAGTTTTCGTTTTCTAATATTAAACAAACCGAATATTTATACTAAAGTATTTACATTTTAATTATACGTTTAACATATTTTCACTTACGATGTTAAGCAATGTTTGGTTTACGAAAATTACATTAATCAAAATACTTTAGTTTTAACTGGTGGATTTCTTAATTTGGCATCTTCGAATACATCCAAACTTGCCAATGTAACAACTGCTTCAAATATATTTCATTTACCAAATTCTGATTTACTTAATGATTTGAAAACACAAAAGGTTTGTGTGATTTTTATCTTATTTTATGAATGCCATTTGTATTGCTTATTAAATTGTCATATATATATATATATATATATATATATGTTGGCGACATGGTCATTTCTTTACTATTTCTATATTTGTACAACATATTAAGTAATTGGTTTTAATGGTTTTATAAACATAAATCTAGAACAATAACGAATTTTTTAACTGATATACAGCATTCTTGTGATGGTACTACTATTCACAAAGATTAATGAAGCCGCTTGCTATTTTCAGAGTTATCCCTCTTAGCCTACCGGTATGCGTGTACTTTGATTTATCCTCTAAAACAGAAGCTGAGTTATACAGCTGTACGCTGGTTATCTGATTCATATTAGTCTAAGTCCGAAGTGCATCACAATGAGATATATGCAAACAGGATTTCGTAAGCATTTCTCGAATCCTCAAGATAATTAGCATTTTTCACATCTCCAGGGTTATTAAAATCTTGAAGCTTATACGTAACAACAGCGTTATACCAAATGAGTGCTACAATATTATTGCTGTATGTTATTGTTCTGTATGAATAAACACATTCAAAATTAATAAACGTTTATAAACATGTAACAGTGAAGATAATTGTTATTAGAATATCTGAAAATGTTGTTGATATTATGTTTCCTCATAGCATTCTTTCATTGTGGTTGGTGACATAGTCACCTCTTCGTTTTATTTGTAGGGCACATTAAAACAATCGATTTCGATGGCTTGATAAGCATAACAAACGTAGAAGAATAACAAAGTTTTTTGCCTGGTAGATGGTATGTTTGTAACGGTGTCACTGTTTGAAAAGATTGATTAGGCCGTCTAATTTTTTGTCAGGGCTACATACCTTAAGATGCTTTTCAAGTACCCTGGGCGTATGCTTGCACCCACCCACTGAAGCGGAAGTTTAGTTACACCGCTGTGCACTTAGTTCCTGCTGTCATTCATATAGTGCACCTAGTCTGGGATGCACCCCGTGGAGGAATGTCACCATTATTGAAAATTGAGATTTTATAAGCGTTACTCAAATCTTCAGGATCATTAGCATCCCGTTTATAGTATTATATAATTACGTTCTCGTCATTATAAAAATGACGGTGTTGCATAAATTAACAGTCTATTCTTCAATTTTAGACGTACACACTGTCATCGGATTCATCAAATTTCTATTCACCCCAGATACCACAATTTGCAAACAATTCCTCTACACCACCAAACACCGCCTATTCCAAATATGAATGGATGAAAAATAGTAAAATGCAAGCGGACGTGGATCATCAAAAATTGGCTCCTCACGTATTTTCGGCCATCTATTTAGCAGCCGAACGAGACATGCTTAAATTTATGTCTACAATTGCCGCCAGCGATCCAAGTCCCAATACACCCGAACATACTGCCTTGTCGCAAAGTTATTTTGATCATTATTTGAAGCAACATTTGAAAGCCTACTTGTGTTCGCAAGTATCTATGGCGACAGCGACAAGTAATGGAGTGTCGCAATTATTAGGAAAAAATGAGGTAATTTTTTTGTGGCAAAATTTCAAAATAACGGGGCAGTGGAATTGCAAACTGCCCAGTTTTTTGTTGACAATACGAGACATGGGTTGTGATTTAGATTGTGTATGATGGTTTATTTATAAATACCTTGTTTCCGTGCTTATTATTTAATGGAGGAATGTTGTAATGATTTAGAATATTTGAATGTTGTTGATATCTTTTAGTTTTGTTGATGGTGACACTCATGATTCCATACATCTATTTGAGTACATTTTGGACTCAGATTAAGACGAATTAAGTGCATATTATTGTCCATTATCACAAATAAGTGTGAGTATGCATTTAAAATACTCAAAAAGTATTTGAAAGCATAGCAGCAGCAAATCTAATCTTTTGGATAAAACCCATTACATAAAATTATGTGGGTTTTTTTTATTCTATTTTATGTTTACTACTTTAAATGCTTTAAAGGTTGCATCGTCACAAGGATGTCGTATATCAGCCGAGAAACTTTGTTATTCTCCTTTTATTTATTTATTTTTTAATATTTGTTACTTTGAATGTTTTATGAGAAACGCATCTTTCAGCAGTGGACATTTTAGCGAAGCCAAACGTGGGCCCTCATTTTAGTCCCGGTGGTGGGGTTCGAACTCCCATGCCCACCGAGGTCCAAATTCGAGCGCTGTACCACTAGACCACCCCGTTTGATATGCTGTACGAATATAGAAATAAGAGAGATGTGAACATGTTATCATCCAGAATATAAATATAGAAAACCAACTCATGGCGCTGTAGACTTTTTTTTAATTATTGATTTTTTTCAATAGAACAAAAAGGATAATGTGTTCAATTCAAGTGAAGCGGCTCAAGTACATTCTTCGGTTAGTGATCATTTGAACTTTGAATCTACTCAATTCCAACCTAAATTGGTTACGATTGATCGCAAGTTATTTGAAGGCTCTCTGCCCGGTAAGTTCATGACGTAAGATGCCATTTGAAACAAGCTTATTTACACATTGTTCTAACTGTAAATGTATTAATTTTTCCACCATTTTTATATTTTATATTTTCTGAGCATTGAGTTTGTTTTCTGCTTTTACATTCAATCCTGTTATCAAAATCGTGTTGTTTTTACTTTTCTACCGTAGGTTAATTAAATGGCTTCCTTGTTGTTTCTTTGGCATTATTCTTTTAAAGAGGTCAGAGTCCTAGTCGTCTATCTTAACCCTCTCTTCTAAACCGAACCTGCAACCGTTTACGGTGGAGTTATGGGACAGATGGTTCCGTTCAATTCGTGCCTGGGTAGACATAGTTTGGAATCCCACCACCAGCACTCATCATCATCATCATCATCGGGGATAAACATCCCCCACCGGTTATTATCACTCAGGGTAGTCCAACAAAAACCAAAGCGTCTGCAAAAACGTCAACTTTTGTAGTGTGTACTCAAAGAACGACACTTGAGGTGTGCTGACATTAAATGTTAATTACATCCCGAGTTAAACCCCTCCAATGATCCCTGTTGGCTGCATAGGGTGAACAAACGGACGCCCATTTAAATAATTCATTTGGACGAAGGGGCTTAGCATAAATAAAAGGACTGAGTTCGCATGCTACAATGTCTGTCCAAATTTTCCGTTGGCCGCCTGGCCTTCTTTTCCATCCGGGTAATGGTTGGGCTTCCATAGCTATTGTGGCTGGATGAGAGGGCGATCTACGTAAAACATGGCCAATCCATTTTAATCGTCTTTCTTTGACTGTGCTAGAGATACATGGCCAATAAATGTTGAGAGACTTACAAATATCTAGGAATGGTCGAAATATTTTACTAGTTTTTAAGTGACTGCGTTCAATGGAGGACAACGAGCACTAAATGTGGGTGCATGTACAGCTTTGCCAAAATGTCCACTGCTGAAAGATGCGTTCCCCGTTTCAAAACATTCAAGGTAGTAAAATTAAATAAATAAAAGCTAGTCAGGATACTTGATTGATTGGTCCTTTTTAAAGAATCATTAATTTGCAGGGATGGTCTAGCAGTACAGCGCTCGGCTTGGACCTGGATGAGCATGGGGGTTCGAATCCCACCACCGGCATCAAATGCGGCTTACGTTCGGCTTCGCTAAAATGTCTACTGCTGAAAGATGCGTTTCTTGTAAACATTCAGTATAGAAAAAACAACAATTTGAATTTAACCACGTTTTACAGGAAAGCTTGTTTTAATTTTACTAGATTTATGTTGAAAAAATCCGTTCATTCTATTTGTATAAAGGTTCCAAGTATGTTTGGATGAGCAATCTTCCCAATGGAACTTGTGCGTTGGATATCAAAAAGCGGTGTGAATCATACGGGAAGGCAAGTTTTACTTTGATCCTTTTTTACTCATATGTCCGCTCTTCCTTGTAAATGACTATTTATGATTGAAAATGTTTATGTGTGTTGTCGGGCTGACGTTTTATAAACTTGGACATCCCAACAGCATTGTCATTAATGATTCAATTGGTTGGTGATATAATTGCCTCTATCGTTTTCGTGCGGTGCCCTTGTGGATGGTGCAACTGTTCACGAAGATTGAAATAACCAACTGACTTTTCGCAGGAATATTTCCTTTAGTCCATCAATTTAAAATGACGTTTAAATCCTCTGGATGTAACCTTGCGTCTATCCCCTCCCCCCCCCAACATAGAAGTCGATTTATATTGTTGTACACTTAATTCCGGATTAAAATTAAAGTCTGATTTCAGGATGCACTACATGAAGGTATGGAATTAGGATTATCGCTATTTTATGAGCATTACTCGAATCATTATGATTATTAGTATCATCAGGTGTTACAGTTCTAAAATTGTATAAATATGAGCAACTGAACACTCGGAAGTGTCGAGAGTTTTCCTTTTTTGCAATAATGTTGTAACATTCAACCGTATAAAGAACAAATACAAGAAGGCATTTTGCATCGAAGATTGTCTTTGACTCCGGGGCGACCTCATTCTGGTGTATAAACGTTTAAGCACCTTTTCGTCCTTTTCAACGATTCACATAGGGGACATTATTTAAAGACAAAAAGGTCGAGAGTTTAATCCCGCTTACTTCTTCGCCGTTTTACATATAGGATCATTTCGGCGTGAAATAACTTACCCAAACTTGTGGCCTCGTTCCTTAAGACCTCCGAAATGACCTACTACAATTATCATCTCCATAATTTTATTTAATCATCTTATTTTTTATTCATTTTCCATTTTCTCCCACTTTATTATTTATCCCTGATGTTTGACAACATTAGACCGAAGGTTGAAAGGAGGTTTATTGAAATAAATAACTGTGTCCATCTTTTTGCACAAAATAATTGGTTATGTTTTGCACTCTTTGACATTCATATGATGTTGAAAGGCGAATTATATGGTCATATATATTCGACAAATCTGTTTCAGTGATGTGAGACATTTTGAAAAAAATTGTCTTGGCATTTCTGACAATTTGTCTTGGCATGACCAAATGATAATTTCGTCAGTCTGATGATGCTATCTTTTATCCAAATAACTGTCCACTGTTTGTATTTGTAAAGATTAGAACAATAAAAATTTTGGGTCGACAAAAGAGAACGGAATTTTCGTCACTCAACGCCTATTTGATTATGGACAGCACCGAATCTGCCAATTGCCTTGTTCGAGCGTTGGAACATTTTGAACTGGATAATAATGTCATTTATTTGAAACAGGTGTGTGTGTGTGTGAATTGAGCAATTTTAGGGACATTTGTACAGCACTATAATTATAATTGTAAAATAACACGTGATCTGTCTGAAGGTAGATTGCTGGCAAATGTTGGGTGTGTTTACATTTCACTCTATACATTATGGAATGGGATTGTGACAATTTTGGTAGTAATAATTGTACATTGAGATTGGATGGTGAAAAGTTAATTGTTCGTTATTTTCAGCTTTGAGGGGGCGCAGCAAACGGTTATTTCATAATTCATTCGTGATTAAAATTCCTACCTTCTGATCGAAAACTGTTGCCCTTTTCACATTAGCATGCTAGTGACCTAGTTTTCTATATATATATATATATATAATCCTGAGGATTTGAGTAATACTTATTAAGTCGCAATTTCCAACGATGGTGATTTTTCTGACTGTTCGTCCTCCACGTAGTACATCCTGGACTAGATGCTTCTAGGTATCTAGACTAATAACGGCAGGGTCCGGGTGCTCTGTAATATAACCGGGGTCTCGCTTTAGCTGATGTATGCAAGCATTCACACAGAGTACTTAAAAGGTATCTCAAGGTATATGTATACTACATGTAGCCATTGGGCTAAGGGAGATAACTATGACAAAAAATGAAGCGGTCTTGTCACAAGAATGCCGTCTACCAGTCAAGAGACTTCGTTATTCTTCTACGTTTGTTACTTTTATCAAGCTATCGAAGTCGATTGTTTATATGTCGTATAAATATGGAAAATAATGAAGATATGATCACATCACCAACCAAAATAAATAAATAACTTTTCAGCAAAACAGTTTGAACAATCTCTTCCCTTTTCTATTAAAACATTTTAGTATGGTAACCAAACGTCAGGAACTAGTGTTTGCGGTGTTTATGAAAATTCCAAAGTCGCATAGCGCACGTTTGTAGCCAGATGGTTAAATATTATAGTCATACACCTCAAGACACTTATTTTGTACATTTGCACTCAATTAGCAAATAGCAATCCCATGTGTACCGCTGTTGCCTTTTGCGTTTAATCGTTTAGGCATTTTTGAATAATATTAATCAACCTGTTTTTAAAGGGAGTATAATAAGTTTATTAAAATCTAAGAAAAACGGAACTCTTTTACAGAACATTTATCGTCAATTAACGATTTTTATGGTTTACATGTAGTTATACATTGGAATCTTATAATGTTTTCTTCCATCCGATTAATAATTTTTTAAACAAAATTGTTGAGTCAAATATACTGGTCAAGTCGAAGTTGCATAGAACTTATTGTTCTACCAGTTGTTGATATACATAGGGATTGAACAGGACTCAGTGATAATCCTAAATTTTTAAACGTGGGAATTGGACTTTACTTTTTGTGACGTTTATTATATATATAGCAAGGTAAACCGATTGTATGCATACGAACATCTTTTTTATGTTTATATTAGTAAATTGAAGGTTCCTATTTTGATTACATTAACACCACAAATTATGATCAAAAATATTAATTTGTAGATTTTTGGTTTGTAGATTTCTCCGCTGTCAATGCCTTGAATTGTACAAATTTTATTATTTATAATTTTTTAAATTTCATGCATTTATAAGTTTTGCTCATTTTATTTTGAATATTTTTTAAAATACATTTATGTACATTTTGTATACTAATGATAAAGCAGTTATTTATCATGATTGAGCTGTACAGTAAAATATATTTTAGATTCATTTTATTTTGGTTTTGACAGTGGCTGACTTAGCAATTAATTTCAGGAATTAATATTCTTTAAATATTAATATTTTTGTTTAAATGTATCAATGATTCATATTGGTGGGAGCGGCTATATATATAACCGTTCTCACGCGGATTACATCCGTTCTCGCTATCATCTGCTTCCATTTTGGTTTTGTCTCGTGTTTTTTATCCTGTTGAGTCCATAGTATTGGATTTAATCCGGTTTATCGGGTACTGTCGTCTCTTTTCACGAATCGTGCAAAAACTGAGAAGGGATGTGATCACCACTAGTGCGATCAACGGTGAGAAGTTCTATTCGATCACTAACGGGATTTTGCAGTTTGTTGACATAAAGTACTGGTATCCGTATATGGTGACGTCTGTCCGGGTGTCATTACAGGCTCAATCACCTGAAAAAGTTGTGTTGGTACCCGGTAAGCCAGTTGAAAGAACATATCTTTCTCCGAGACCACCACAGTAGTTGAGGTTAAACGGAACCAGCGATCTTGGTTGTTACTATCGAGGGGCGATGACTGACAATGGCGAAAGAACTTTGGGGGGCGGCTTATCCAATTTCTCTCAAAAGTGGTCTTCCATGTTTTAAAGTTACTAAATAACTGTAAAGCTACTTGATAAAAGGCTTGAGAATGTAATATAAAAACATATAAAACTCTAGATTCCGCGAATGTTGTTGATTAAAAATTGGCGTACTAGCTCTTGGATGTCGTCCTCACCACTTTAGTCAATTAACACCTGAAGTCTAATCTATTAAATCTGAACGATGGGGCGACTTGAGAACAAGTATCGCTTGCAATAGAAAGTTGCTGTTGCTACCTATCTTTGCAAATTGTTACCTCTACAAGTACAAGAATTTCAATAAAATGTAATTTCATTTTTCTATCGTAAAAAATCTGTAACTGTCGTCTTATTTTTATGGACAAGGGATATCTACATTGATTTTTTCTAAAATCAGATTCCGCATAAGGCAATTGTAGTAACTCTTATCGGAGATATTTTTACAACAGCTTTACTCCTTGTTGCAGCAAGGAACATTAACCATTATTATTTTACCAATTTTTATAATATATTTAAACGTTATTTAAACTTTGTTTCAAAGCGCATTTTTTCACATTTGAATTTATTACTTGTTGTGAATGTGGTCTTGTAAGTATTGTCACGTCCTGTTTTTCTGTTGGTAAACGGTATTGATATGTAAATTTGAATTATTTTGTAATAATGAATTGCATAACGATATTTTAAATCACACTAGAGCTATTTTGAATAAAATTATTTGGGGTTGTTGATAAATAGCCGTTTCAAGTTAAATCAGGGCCGGGATCTCAAAAAACGTTCCTCTACTGATTAGGATTTTCTTCTAATTTATTTTGTAAAATTAATAGTTTACTGTAATTGACATACTTATAGTAAACAATTTAACAATAATCTATAAATTATAGTAATTTAAATATTTCAATTTATTATAGAATCTGTACAAAAACAATTTTATTATTATTATTAAGCTTTAATATCTCACTAGAGATACATTCAGCCTAAAATGCATTTTCACCATCAATATAAAAACAAAAATAATAATTTTCAAAAAAATAAAAAAGTAGTAGTACAAATAAAGTGAGCAAAATGAAATAGACTGTCATGTGTTAATGAATATAAATATAGTCAATACAGTAAACATGTGATTTTCTTTTTAATTCAAAATTACTATACATTGAATGAGTCAATATAAGACACAGTTGTTATATTACACTGTAAGATATCCAAATTAGGTCAAATAAATTCGTAAGTGGAATGATTCTTACTTTGATAGGTCTGTTATAAGTTTAATTTTGTTTGATTCTGGATTGGTTAATATTCTGGATAAGTATGGCAGACATGAATTTTTGTATTGATTAGTTTTGGCTTTCATGTGCAGGTAAGTTCTTGTTTTTCCAAAAGTTTATAATTGTTTAAGGCTATGTGTAGTGAATGATTGTTATTACTTTCAATCCTGTAATGCTAATTGTATATAGAATTTTAAATGTTTATTACCAATATTATTCAATAAGATAGAATATTTGATTCCTGCATATTTTGATACCAATGATATGCATCTTTTTAAAATAACATAATTTTCTTTTAATAAACCAGAAAACATTATAGGTAAGCAATATAATATCAAAAGATAAAAACATGATGTAATGAACAATTTAGTAATACAAATGTCAAAATTTAGCTTTCTTAATCTTCTTATGTAGTAGCATAAGGATTTGATTTTTATAAATATATGCTCTACATGATTACACCAGGTAAGTATACTATTTATGTTTACCCCAAGATACTTAATTTTGTTACAAGTGCATATGTTTTTTGATTGAATTTAAATGTTTCGTTTGGATGCCTCGTTGTAAATTTAACCAGCTTGCATTTCGATGGATTTAAGTTGAGATAAAAGTTTGTAGACCATTGTTCAATTCTATTGATAGAATTTTCAAATTCGTTTAAATCATTTTTATTTTATTTTTGTGCACAAGTCTATATCATCGGCAAATTTAAACAAATGTGATGGTTGTTGCACTTGCAATCGTACAGAGAAAATAAAAACGGAGACAGTACTGCACCTCGTGGAACTCAATTATTATTTTCTGTTTACTCTGATTTATTACGACCAATTTATGTAAAATGTTTTTTGAGAAATAATTTTGTAGTCAGTCTAAGATTTGGTTGGGTGTTTCAAGTAGCTGAAGTCGTTTAAGTAATTTTTCTCTTGTTATACTATTGAAAACAGATTTATAATCCTTTATATAGTGTTTGTTAAAATTTTACACTTTTAAAGAACTACATTAAATGCATCAAACTTTTCAACATAAGTATTTTATACATATAATAAAAAACAAAATTTAATGTGCAACAAAAATTCCAAAAAATTATTAGTAAAAATTATTTTTTTAAAACAAAATAAAGGTTTTTTACTTAATTCAAATATTCATTGATATTTATTATGATTATTAAAATTAATTTATTATTTTAATTTTAATTTATTAATTTTAACTAATAATGCAAATATTTTCTTAAATATTATGCTTTTTATTTTATAATAAAAATCTAATTAAAAATATTTAATAAATTATAAATTAATTTTTAAATTTTGTTTATGTTTATTTAAATAATTTATTTTAATGTAAATTTTATTTAAATGTTTTTAATTAAATAAGTGTTTTTAAATATACTATATTTTTTAACCTTAAATGTGACCTTTATAAACTTTTTAAATGTTGGGTTTCTCACATTTTACGAAATATCATAGATTTCTATGTGAGATATATATTGTTTTTTATTTTTTTAACGTTTTAATATATCGATTTTTATATTTATTTTTAAATTATGTTAATTATTTTAGCATTACAATAGTTAATGTTTCCAATTATATGCATTTGTTTCATGTTCCGAATTGCTGGCCAAGTTAAAAACTTTTGGAATAAGTTTTTTACTTCTAGATTGGATACGTGACTTATTTTTAAACCGAAATTTTAGTGTTAAATTGAGTGGCGTTTCACACACCCCCCTTCCAATTAGATCTCTTCCGAAGTTCCCCCAAGATTCGGTTTTAGTTCCACTGTTGTTTATTATCGATGTTAATAACCTGCCCTCAATCGTTCAATCCGATATTCTGTTTTATGCTGATGATGTCAAAATTTGGGGTACTAACTCAACAGTTACAGGAGGATATTAATAACATTTATAAGTGGTCTATAGATAACGCGATCCCACTGAATGTTTCCAATTGCAATCATTTTATTTTTGGGAAACATTAAAGTAGGCAGTTTAAAACCCGAAGTTTTTAATTTAACACAGTTGCTAGCTTGGTTAAAGATATAGCTGTTACCTTTAGTCCTACACTTCGCCCCATCATAACAATGCAGCTCTGACCTACTTTCGACTGCCAAGTTTTTCAAACTCACCGTAGGTAATATCCTGGTTAATTATACACGTTTTTTATATTAATTTTAAGTTAGATCGCACCTTGAATACTGTATTCAAGGAACGTCCCTCTATCTTAAGGGCAGACATTGTTAAACTTGATAAGGTGCAGAGACATTTTACCAAAGTGCCTGGATTGCTAATCCCATTACAAGTTAGGAGACTCTTGGGCGACCTCATTCTAGTGTATAAATTTTTAAGAATTTTTTCTTTTTTAACAACGATTCGTGTAAGGGATATCATTAAAGATAAAAAGGTCGAGAGTTAAATCCCGCTTACTTCTTCACCGTTTTACATATATGGTCATTTCGGTGTGGAATAACCTACCTAAACATGACGTGGTCTCGTTATTTAATATCTTTAAAATGACCTACGATAATTACTATTATTCTTTTTTATTCATTCCCCATTTCCTCCTACTTTATTTTTCAACCCTGATATTTGACAACATTTAACCGATAATTGAAAGGACTCATCTAATTAACTTGTGAATAAACCTAGAACCTGTTGAAAAATATTTCCCATGTAGCATTCACGAAAAAATAATTTTGATAAGCTTTACCGAATTTTAATTATAGGGTTTCCAATAGTATACCCAACCGTTTAATAACTAATAAAATGTGTCAACCATTTGTAGATATTTGTATGACACTTAACATTTATTGGTCATATATTTCTAGCAATAAGAGAAAGGCGATTAAAATGGATTGGTCATGTTTTACGCAGATCGCCGACTCATTTAACCAGAAAAGCTATGGAAGCCCATCTATTATCCGAATGGAAAAGAAGACCAAGTGACTAATAGACAATATAGCAGGCGATTTGTCCTTTTATTTGTGCTATGCCTCCTTGTCCAAATGAATTACTTGTGTGTCAATTTTCTTACTGTTTGCAGCTAGTAGAGATCACTGGAGGGGTTTAATTCGGGATGTAATTAACATTTAAAGTCAGCACACCTCAAGTGTTACTCATTAAGTACACATTGTAAAAGTTGGTATTTTTTGCAGAGTTTTGGTAATTTGGACTACCCTGGGTGATATTAGCCGATGGGGGATGTTTATTCCCGATGATGATGATGATGTATTAAATAACAAGTGAGGTTTTAGTAGGTAAAATATAATTTTTATTTTGTATTAAATGTTTGATTCTTGCTAGTTTTGTACATATGAGTATTTTTATGATTAATTGGCATCTAAACAATTTTCAACTTGTTTTCAAGTTGAACACGTTTACCACAATAGTCTTTTATTGTCAAATTCAAAAGGATTGTTTAATAAATTTCATATTTGCATTGTTGGCAGTGGACCTTCCGCTTTCTATACCGCCCAATATATTTTAAAAGTAGTGTTTTGTTTTATTTTACCTTTTAATATTGATTTTAGAATCATGCACAGGTTAAAATTGATTTGTTTGAGAAATTACCAGCTCCTTTTGGTTTGATTCGTTATGGAGTTGCTCCGGATCATCCTGAAGTAAAGGTAGATGCTTGTTTTTTCTATCAGCTTATTTTATCCTATAGAATGTAATTAATACATTTACAGAAGTGGCAAAAAATAAACGTTTTACATTTTGGGGCAATGTGTCAATTGGGTCTGATTTGAAAATGATGGAACTGCAAAAAGCCTACACAGTTATTATATGGGTTTGTCCACTGTATATTTAAAAAATTATTATTCGCCGTTTAGGCGTATGGAGCTGCTGTCGATCAACATTTGAACATTCCTGGAGAGGTAAATTGGTTTATTTAGTCTTTTTGGTAGAATTTACCAGGTGTGGTATCAGCTAAGGACTTTGTTGGGTGGTATAACGGTGCACCTAACACTACCGATGTAAGTTCAATGATTACTTTATTTGCTTTATAATAGTTATTTTTTGATTTAGATTGTGAAACTGTGGCTATAATTGGAATGGGCAATGTTGCTGTAGATACGGCACGTTTGCTACTTTGTTCAACCGACAGACTAAAGGTGATTTTAATTAGTTGTTTTTTATTTTATTTATTGTACAAACAACAATACAATAGTTGGTGGCAGAATCACTTCTCCATTAGTTCCAAGTTTTTATAGCATGCTGAATTTCTATACGAAAAGGTTGTTGTATGCGAATTGAATTGGGAGGGGGGGGGATAAATAAAGTTTCTTAGCTAGAAGACCGCCTTCTTGCGACGAATTGTTGAGGCGATCTTCTATAGGATTGACGGATTCACAAACCTAACCGTCTGCATATGATAAGTAGATACCTTTAGATACTTTTTAAGCCATCTTGGATGTGTGCTAGAATCTATTGACTGGACGTAAATCCTAGTTATATTAGTGTACACTCGATCCCTTCTGATATTAGTCTAAATACCTGTTGGCAGGTTTATGGATGTTTCGCCTTCCGACGAAGTTTATTATTTGTTCATTAATTACATCTATGTTTTTAATGGTAGTTTACAGATATGCCAGAACCGGTAATTGCTAGTTTGAACAAAAGTCGAGTTCGCAAGGTTATTTTGATTGGCCGACGCGGTCCGTTGCAGGCAGCATTTACGTTGAAAGAAGTGCGCGAATTGACCAGATTGGAATCAACACTTGGGAGTCCCATTCAAACCAACTTGATTCCGTCTGATATATTTTTTCAAACGATAGCACAAACAGACGAACAAATTGAACAGTTCATTCAAAGTAGGGGATAAACACGATAGTGTTTTTTAACAATAATTTGAATTCTTATTTAAATTATTTATTTTTATAATTATGTTGATGCGTGTTCTTTTTATTAACACTGTTTGTGTTATGTCGAAGAGTATAAGGTTAGGTTGATTTAGTTACTATTATTTTTCTGTAGCTTCTATTATTGATCCTGGATTCTGCTAGGATGTGTAATTTTAAACACAGTTATTATCAATTCATTAATGTTTGCAACGCTTGAAATATAATAAGTGGCTACTGACTAATAATGGCTTATTATTTAGTTAACGAACTAAGAGATAATGAAGTAATAATGTAAAATAGTTTTGAGTTAGAAAATAAAAATATCATGAAATCATTTTATTCAAAAACAACCCATTTTAATAAAATGTTTTTCAATTTTTTATTTTAACTACTTTTATCTGTTTAAAGTAGTATATTTGTCATATAAACGTTTTCTAGGTCTTCCACGCCCACGACGTCGATTAACAGAGTTTTTGTACCGATTTTCCAACAACCGTGTTTCAAATTCAAACACCAAATCACATCGCATTTGTGAATTGAGATTTCTTCGTTCTCCAATCGAAATCATTCCCAAATCAAATTTCGACTTACTACCACCGGGTAAATCAGCTGTTGACCGGTTAAAGTTGGTTTCAATGACACTCGAAGTGAGTTTGTTTATTGAGCAAATATAGGACTAAAAATTGGTTTTTTCTAATTTTGACAACTTCAGAGGAAACGTTTCTCGGCAAGTGAAGCTAAAGGATGACCTACATTTGGTGTTGGTAGTAAAGACTCCCGCTTCATGTATCTAGTGATTTCTAGTGTTACTTCAGCTATTCCGACAATAACTAGTATACAATATTTTGATTCGGGGATGTTAATGATCTTGAGGATTTGAGTAATGCTTATCAAATCTCAATTGGTCTAGCGGTACAGTGCTTGATTTGGACTTGGGTGGGCATATGTTCGAATTTCACCATCAGCACTAAATGCGGGCTCACGTTTGGCTTCGTTAAAGTGTCCACTGCTGAAAGATGATTCCCGTAAGACATTTAAAGTAGGAAAAATAAATAAAACAATTAAGTAATTAAAAAGAGATTTTCAATGATGTACTGCATCCTGGACCAGATGCCCCTAGGCATCTAGACTAATAACAGCAGGGATTGAGTGCACGGCGATATAACTGGATATCCGCTTTAGCGAGTGGGTGCAAGTATACACCCTGAGTACTTAAAAGGTATCTTCGGGTATATATATACCATATGTAGTCGTTGGCTAAGAGAGATAACCCTTAAAAAAATTCAGGCGGTTTTATCAACTTTTTTTAACATTTGCGCCGTCACAAATATGCCATCTGCCAGCCAAGCAACTTTATTATTCTTCTACGTCCGTTACGCTTATCAAACCATCGAAGAAATGACATTTTGATTCGTTTTTTAATAACATAAATGTTGAGCATTATTTATTTGTTGACTTGTTTATTTTTTGGTATTTTTTCTTCAATAGTTCATTGTGCAATAAACAGTTTTTGTCACGAAATATTTTTTTTATTTTATCTGACTGGTACACTCTGACTAGATTGGTAGATTCGTATGTTGTTGGTAGACTAATGAAGAAGTGGTTTTACTACCAACTATTATTGATATTGTTTCTTGAAGAATAAGGCTGTCTAACCACCGACACTAATCGTGAGTCTTTGGTCGTGGATAAACCGCACTAAGGTATAGAAACCGGATTATCACCATTATTGAAAATTGAAACCTTGTAATCATGATTAAATGTTCTCAGGATTAATCGTATTTAGCGAAATACAAACATTCAATCTATTGCCTATTATTGTCTAGGGTCCTCCAAGTATAAATCAAAAAGCCACGCCCAATGTAAACCAACTTGCCGAATATATCGATTGTGGATTGATTGTGCGAAGCATCGGATACCGCGGCGTGTGTATCGATCCCGATCTACCTTTTAACCACACCCAAGGCGTTATCAAGTGCGATGATGTTACTTACGGTCGGATCTCCAAATTGCCACCCAACTTGTACGACTTTCCTGTCAGCCCGATGTACTGCACGGGCTGGATTAAACGCGGTCCGGTTGGTGTAATTGTAGATACGGCTGTAGATGCCCGACAAACTGCCAAGGCTGTGGTCGAAGATTTGGGAAAGATTGAAGACAATTTGGCTGTCAAGCCTGGGTCGCAATTAATTAAACAAATTCTGCAAGATAAAAGTATGTTTGAAAATTGTTCATTTATTGTGGTTGGTAAAATAGTTACCCTGTTATTATTTCCAGTGTATCGAACATTCGGTTTTATAAACGTAGCATTTAACAATTATTCCGCACAGAAACATGGAACGTACAGTCACTGTCGTCTGTTTCGACCCAAGCTTATACTGCCACAGAGATTGGCACTGCTTATCTTCAAGTTACAAAACTGGATTGTTCAGAACCGTTTCGTCTTCCTACAGTTTCTCATTCTGTCGTATTATCTATCCCATCATTTTGTACAACAAATCAAACATACTATGGAGTAACATTTGGTTGATCCCCAACAGCTTCTGGTGCGTTAATTGACTGGAAGGGTATATCGTCACGATTGGTGTTTTCGCGCTTTAAAGTATCCACATACTCAATGGCCGTTATCAATGCCTATGCTTTAACCAATCAGAAATGTACTTGGATAGATGCTGTTCGGAACGATCTTTACGCTATTTTGGCCGGGAAACAATAGCAAAGTCGTTGGACTGACACGTCTCCGTGAACGGTGAAAGGGGATTGGTCGAGTTGCTATGCGAACTTAGAATGAATAATAACATTTGTTATTGTTGCTATTGTAGCAAACGCAAGAGATTATTGTACTTCCGTATGAAACTGCAACCTGACTTCTTACAGAGTCAGTGATCATGAAGCTTAACAATTTGAAAGCAAGACAACATTTACTTCGCATCCTCCGTATCATGGGGGATTGGACGAAAAAGATCAGAGCAACCACCAAATTCGAAACGGCCTCCAATCTTTCACCATTGGTATCACGACAACGAAGATTGCGCTGGTTTGGACACGTTCTCCGTAGAATTCATGATGCAATCTCGCGTACCGTAACTGTGGCTTGTCCAAATACCGATTGGAAGAAGAGGAAAGGCGGTCAGAAATGTACTTGGATAGATGCTGTTTGGGACGATCTTCAACCTATTTTGGCCGGGACTTTATCTTGGAAATAATGGCAAAGTCGATGGACTGGCATATCTTTACACGCCTCCGAAAATTATGGACGGTGGAAGCGGATTAGCCGAGGTGCTATACCAACTTGGAATTACTAAAGAGGTGGCTCTACTATCAACTTTTGTTGTGAGCTGATAAAATAGGATGCCTGACTTTTTGTCAAAGCTTGTTCCTATAGTCCAACGGCTCAATATATATTTTATTATTCCAGGAAGAAAAGTATTTATCCACGATTGAACAACCTAATTTTGTTCTAGTATTAAAAAATTATGAACTTTTACACAGCTACACTGTTGTATTTGTGCCAGAAAGTAGAATAAACGTACTTTTTTTGTTTCTTATTTCAGATTTGCGCCCAGTTACTTTTGACGATTGGGAACGTGTAAATAGAACCGAAATACTGGCTGGTCAACGTTTGGGCAAACCAAGAGAAAAATTGACTTCAGTCGAATCGATGCTGAATGCGGCATTTGCTGAAGTTGTCGAGCACAGATCTAAAAATTCGACTTGATTGATCAAAATTTTGTATATTTTTTTACTTTAATTTTATAATAAATAGCTGATTTTTTATTTCTTATGTGAATTTGTGTTTAGAATAAATGTATATTGATTTAGTAACAATAATAATAGTGTAAGATGAAGTGAAAATAATAATAGTCATAGCGACAGTGGTCAAGTCGATGGATTTACTTATCTCTTACCAGAAATCGGTGAACATTGAAATGGGATTGATTATTCGAGATGCTATGCAAACATGGAATCAATGAAGAGGTGGCTCTGGTTTTTCTATTGTGCTGGTAAAAGATGATATTTTTGAATTTGTGTTTAAAATAGATGTAGAATTTAATATTGGTTTAGTAATAATATTAGTGGTAGTAGTAGTTTTTGTCATAATTGTAGTAGTAATCGTTGTAGTGGTCGTTATAGTATGAGTTGTTTAGCGCCCGATAAAAAAGAATTCAGTGTGTGCCTTGCGTTTCATCGATAGATGACATACTGATAAGATTTGATTTTGTCTACGTCTTAATGGACGATCGTATGAGGCATACCAACACAGTCTACTTCGACGATTGGGCGAACACAACATAATCATCAATCCAGAAGTGTGCAGGTGTAGACAACATCGAATTTCTCGGTTATCCAATTGCGCTCACTGGTATTCGTCCTACACAGGATAAGATACAGCCCATCCCTGAGCTCACTATGCTCAAGGATCTACGCTCCTATTAAATGTATATCTCAGTCATTCATATACTCTCCGATTTGCTGCAAGGAAACCCACACACAGTAGAACTCATCAATAGCAAAACGCTGTTGGCGAACTTGACAATGTTGGTTTATCCAGACTGTTCAAGTAAACTAACCTTGACCCCTGAAGCTTCCGATTTTGCGATAGGAGCAGTCCTTTGACGGTTAATAAGGTTTGCAAACCTCTTTTCAAGGCGTTTATCATCGGTACCACATGTTTGGCCACAAGCCTCTGGCTACTTACGCCATGCTGTAGAAGGTTGTGATTTCACAGTTGCACTGGTCATAAACCACGTATTTCTGTTATCCGTACAAAAACGAAACGTTACTCTTTTTGAAAAGCTAAATACCTGCATTGCATCCCGCATTTTACTATTAATCTCCGACTTTCTGAAGGAGAAACTAACGCTGTCCACGTTTATTAATAAAATTAAGTCGACATTCAATTTAATGCAATGGGCACGGCGCAAAATGACGATTTGTCACTTTAAAACAGAGATCATTTATTAGTTAATCACCTCTATTATTTTCCATATTTATACGCCTTATAGACGATTGACTTCGATAGCTTGGTAAACGTAACACAAACGTATAAGAGTAACAAAGCTTCTTGGATAGCAGACGGCATTCTTGTATACCTGGGTGTATGCTTGTACCTATCTGCCGTAGCGGAAGCCCAGTTATACCGCTGTGCACTCGGATCTTGCTGCTCTTAGTTTGAATGTCTAAGGATACCTAGTCTGTACACACCACGTAGAGGATGAACAGCCAGGAATATCACCATCATTGGAAATTGAGATTATACATAAGCATTACTCAAATTTTCAGGATCATTAGCATCCAGTTACCACTATTAACACTATACGTTGAGAAATATCTACAGTTCAACCCCCAATATCACTCTACATAATTTATCTTATCCAGGCGTTGCCACCAGACAGGAGCTCATCGCAGCACGTCATGTATGGCCCGGTATCAATGGCATCCCTTCTCAGAAGTCCAAACTACACTACCATGTAGTTTCTCCATTGGGTTCTGTTCAGCATGTGCGATCACGTTTCCATCTAATGGTGTGTTTCTCCAATTTGTATTGACTAAATGGAACGAAGCGATGCTCATATGCATTATGGTGCGTCCTGAACTAGATGACTCTAGGCATCTAAACTAATAACAGCAAGGCCCCCGCTACTGACCGAAGAACGCAGTTCGATTCTTGCACATTCACCCAGTTCGCTCGTTAAATAGGAACTACTCGGATTATAACCACAGCTTACCACCAAACGACAAATGCTTTTGCTTACATTTCATCCGTTTATATTGGTGTATTATTATTATTATTAATAATAATCTTTTTTTATCTTTAAAAATAAGCATTAGGCAAAAAAACAATTACAGTTCTGGAATAGCCAATTGAAAATGGTAAAAAAAACTTGGCTAAGAACTATTCGGGAAATAAACGTTTGGTAAAATGTTCAAATACATGGAACATTGTATTCTCCCATGTTTGTTTTGAATGATGGGACTTTGTTGTCTTTTTTGCTGTTTTTGAGCTACGCATTAAAAATAAATTCATTAAATAAAATTATCTATTTATTTACAGTTGGTTTGTAATCAAAAAGTTTAATTGCTTTATATACAAGAATGTAAAAATTTATATATAAATACAGCAATAACTGTCTCGCTTTGTGCACCAAAAACACAAAATAATGGCAATTTAGATTATCACAGATAGATATCCCTTTATCCAATCGTCCCCTACCGCCAACCGCTTATTGTAAATGTTTTTCACATTCCAATTTTGTCAAAGTTTTTGACGTATAATCCAGTGCTTCAGACTGTACCTCTTTCAAACATTTACTTGTAGCTGCATTCAAATCTTGGTGTAATAATGAATATGGCAATAGCTGTTGAGTTTCTTGAATGGGGTAGGACAGTATCATTTGATTTCCCATATTTCTCAGGGGCAGTGTACAGTGAGTTGGATGAAACACTTCAGGAATCAAAGGAGGTTTTAATGGGTTCATTCTGTATAAATTGTTGTAGAGTGCATGTTGATATTGTTCACTAAGTAAGTTGTATGGAAGGCAATAATTAGCAGGGTTGTTATCGTTTGTGGGTGAATAGTGCTGGATACTTCTAAATGCCGAAGGTTCGTTGGAATACATACTTTGCATTGCTGGGTTTATGTAATTTGAAAATGGGTTATTTGGGAGAGGTAGGGCGGGTGTAGATGATTTTGTTTTGTGATGAATCCTTTTGGGTGATATTGGGTTCCTTTTACTTTGTCGGGAATATTGTTGATTAGATTGTACGTGGGTTGATAAGTCTTCTAATAATGTACTATCTACACTGTGTGATAATTCTACCACTTTTGGTTTGACGACTTCAATTGGACTTTCGTTAATTGCTGCAAGCAAACAGAAAGATTGGTTATTTGGTTATTTACAAAACAATTTAGGATTTATTCAGTTATTACTAGGAATTAATTAAGTAGTAATGTGATGACGTTATAAATTTTATATATAATCAACTTACTTTGATGAATACGCAAATGTGTTTTGAGGGAACTTTCTTGTGCATAGCCTTTTCCACAATGCGAACAAATATGTGGTTTGCGACCTTAGTAAAAAATGCAAAAATTATATAAATTTAGTTGAACGTTGATAATGCAACACTTCAAAAAATGAGGAAATGTAAAATGACCTTATACACTCATCCTTTTTATTATTTTGATAATGGTTTAACAACTCCACCTAGTTTGGATCAGAAACGATTTAATCTTGCCAGTCCCAAGCCTGGATAAATGAGGAGGGTTTGAGCACAAGATTAGCAACCTGGCCTTTGTAAAAATTTATACTGCTACAATACAAAAGGACGCCATTCCGGTAAACAACTGCACGTATCTGGATGACAGAGTTACACAGATGACAAGATTCAGTGAAAGCCGAAAAAAAAGATTAATCTTCAATTTGCAGAATTTTCAATGCCAACGAGACTTTGTTGAAGTTTTGTCATCGTTGTCTTATTGCCCCATGCTTATTTTTAAAGTAAAATGGGTTTTGAATAATAATATGATATAATGATGGTTTGACAAGGAATATTACCATCATTGGACATTATGACATTGTAAGCATTGCTCAAATCCTCAGTACTATTAGCATCCCGTAATCATAGATACTGCATTGCAATTTTTATCACTTACCGCTGTGTGTCACTTCATGTGATTTCATATTGCGCTCGGTTGCAAATCCCCGATCACACACGCTACACCGAAAAGGCCATTCTCCATTGTGCGTATATTCGTGTTTGCGTAAATCGCCTGGCGTTACAAAAGCTTTGGGGCATTGACTGCAAGCATGACGTCTTGTCTGGATAATAATAAAAAGTTTAATTATTAATATACAAAATTGAATTTTAGTTATTCAACCGATAATAGCAGTACAGCGGTCTACAAAACGTTCGGTTTCGCTAAAAGTTCCACTGCCGAAAGATGTCGTAAAACATTTTATTCATTCATTTTGGTTAGTGACGTGGTCACCTCTTTATTTATACATGTAGAACGATCGATCTCGATGGCTTGATAAGCGTAGACAAATGTGGAAGAATAACAAAGTTTCTTGGTAGACGGCATCCTTGTGACGTCGCCACTGTTCGGAAAGATTGACGAGGCCGCCTGATTTTTTGTCAGGGTTATCTCCCTTAGCCGAAGGGCTACATATGGTATACGTATACATTTAGATACCTTTTAAATATCCTGGGTGTATGTTCGCACCCACCCGCCGTAGCGGAAGCCCAGTTATACTGCTGTGCACTCGGACCCTGCTGTTATTAGTCTAGATGCCTAGGGGCACCTAGTCCAGGATGCACCACGTGGAGGACTAACAGTTAGGAATATCACTATCACTAGAAATTGAGACTTTATAAGCATTACTCAAATCTTCAGGATCATTAACATCCCGTAAAACATTTAAGTAGTTAATATAAAAATTAATAAAACAATTTCTTACATTTGAATGCGTGTACTTGTGGAAAATGAGATTGGATCCCGCTGCAAACCGTCTACCACATATGCGACATACGTACGGTCTTTGTCCGGTATGCGTGCGTTCATGGGTGTTGACGCCGCTACGTGTAGAAAATCCTTTAGAACAAAATCGACATTGGAATGGACGTTCACCTGTAGATTGGGACAAAAAAATGAGATGTTATACTTCACAAAAATTATGTAGTACGAGCAACTTATTATCTCCCGTTAACTACAGTATAATTATTTGTTTTTTATTAATGACAGAAAAGAATAAATTATTGTATATACTCATAATCATTTAATAGTAAGTTAATCTTCTATTACAAATGTATAACTCTAAAAGGTTGTTTGTTAATAACGTCTAAATTAGATAAAATAAAAACTATTGCTATTAAGAACGATAATGAAAGCTTAAGAATAATAAATTACATTGAACTGTTAGCATGAAATTAACCAAAATAGATGCAGCTGACTAAATCAAATAGAAAAAGCTGACACCAGTAATGGCCAACCCGCATAAAAGTAGTTGAAACTCGTTCAATTGAATAATTCGAAACCAACCTATGGCTTCTAGTAAACATCCTTTAGTCCATTCGTGTGCCTCAAACAAGGAGCAATTACCTGTATGTGTCAACGTGTGACGCTTGAGTAGCGAAGGTCGATCAAATTGTTTGTTGCAGTGCTCGCACGCGTGCATTCGTTTTTGCCGACGTTTGATCAGGCCGAGACAATCTTTGGGCTGCTGCACTGGGGATAATAGAACTACGTTTTTGGCACACTTTTTTAATCGAATGGGGGTGCTGTTTTCGTGGGGACTTTGACGCAGTTCGTTGACGCTAAAAGAAATGGAATGAGACGCTGCGGATTGGGGACGTTTGATGAGGGTGGCTGGTGTTGAAGATGCATCGATTTTGGACGGTTCCAAAGGCTTGACTGGTTTACCATTCTATAGCGAGTCGGTAGAATAAATGTAGATAAAATATTAACAATAATAATAATTTTTATCATCATAATAATAGTAATAATAGTAAATAATAATAATTACAATTATTTTCAAAACAAAACCGGTAAAGAAATTTGAATTTTCTAATTAATTAAGCACAAGTTATCATGTAATAATAATTGTGTTTATATTTAAATTAATTATTTCCATATTATAAACAATTTAGAATAATTCATACCGGAATTAGTTCTTTGTCCGATTCTGGACTCGTGTTAGACGACGATGAACCGGACGATGTGGCCAAGTATGTAGCTCCGATACCACTATCTAATAGTAAATAGAAAATTATTATTATTACTGTTGTTGTTGCATTGATCTTTAATATACCTCTCTAAAGATACTTTTAGATCAAAAAAACATTTTGACCATCATTAGAAAATATATAGTAAAATAACAAAACAATAGTTTTTTGGAGAGTCTGTGGCACAGTAGTTCTAAATTATCAAATACAATAAACTATAGGCGTTAATTTAATTTGATATCCTAGAACTCACGATCAAAACATTAATAATTTAAAAACACTGCTGAATACTAAACTTTATACTGGATGAGTCTAAAGACCCACTCAACAGGTTTAAACGCATGCAAATGATCCTATTGATTTGAGTAATGTTTATAAAATCTCCATTTTCAATAATGATGATACTCCAGATTGTTTGTCCTCCACGTGGTGCATTCTAGGCATCTAGACTAATAACAACACGGCGGTATATCTGGTCTTTTATTGGATTCTCGGTCGGTGAATGGATGATAGCATACATCGAAGTTGCTCAAGGTACCGTTTAGGCTTGTAAATTTGTCAACCAGCGTCAACCCTATAAAAGATCGCCTCGTCAATTCCTGTAAACACCGGCGTCGTCGCAAGGAAGCAACATTCTAGCCAAGAACTTAATTTATTTCTCCAATTTCAATTTGTATAGGAATTCGAGAAAATATTCAAAGTCGCAATATTATATTTACAATTTTCGAAAAATTACCTTTCATTGTCATCGATTCTCCAAATGAAATTTGTTGTAACGATCTTTCAGCCATTTTGAACATTTTCTTATTATTGTGTTGTTTATTAATTTTAAATCGCTGCATATTTTCAGCTGCTTCACACTTTTGTTGTTGAATTGTTGCATTTGCTTCAGACTGCGATATATTCATCTTTTGATCCCGATAATCCCGATAATGTTTATCTAAAATGATAAATCAAATAATTGTAATAATTATGGGTTTATTTATCTCAATTCCACCCTTTTATCCCATTAATTAAAAAAGTCAACAAATAATTACATAATATGTAATTAGTAAAATTTTGAAATATTCATCAATTAACTCATTATTTATCATTTTGGACAGGTTTTTGTAAATTAGATAGTTTAATTCATTCAAATTTAATGCATTTTGCAATATTGCGTAGTCTTGGCTACTGGCACAATGTTGATTGAACGAGCTTTGCTTAGACATTTTTATTTTTCGTTATTGCGTAATACAGACAATTTGAGTTACTGAGGTCCAACTAAGTAATAGTTTTTTTGCAAAACTTCTTTTCCGCGGAAGTTGCAATTAACGTGGTCGATACGGCCACGTGTAGTTAGTTTGCCATTAAACATCCAAATTACGTAATTGCTAACTATGGAGTGTGTCTATAAGGCAAAGAGCTTAAAACGAACGTGTGTGGATTCTTTTCCAAAAGTAATTATTGTATTCAATGGGGCTTTGTAATATTTAATATTGGGTTTCTCGCCATGTTTATTGTAAAATGAAACAATCAATTTTTTGGACTCGGTTATGTAACGTAGTGTCAAATTAATTATTATCGAGGATTAACATGCTTGGAAGCCATTTTACCAAAATACCTCAAAATATCAACGTGTACATTTGCTTCGTGTAGCAAACCCTCCTTCTTTATTCAGACTTGAGTCGAGGTAGATCGGTTTATTCCTAATCTTCTCCATATTGTTGTATTGATCACCTGGTCTTCTTTTCCATTTACATAATAGTAAGGCTACCGTAGCCATTGGAAATCTTCGTAAATCATGACTAATCCATTTTAAACGTTATTGGAATCTTTTATCCACTTTTCACAAAAATTAACAAAGCTTTCTGTCAGGGTTCTCTTCACTCAATTATACCTATGGTATACGTATAACTTAAGATACCTTTTAAGGACCCTGGATGTATGCTTAAACCCACTTATCGAAATAGAAGTCCTTTCTGCTTATAAGCACCCAGAAGTTGAATTTAGAAGATTATTAAAAATAAAATTTGATTTGTTAATTGTCATAACGACACTATTGTAAAGCAAAACTAAACTAAAATGTATTTTAATATTGAATTATTAAAACGGCTATAATAAAACACACGTCGTAGATTATAAATGTTTTAATTTATCAAACAATATCTTATTCCCTATTCACCGTTCAGATTTGGACAGGATGACAGAATCGTTTTGTAACGTATACTAAAATATCCGAAAGTCTCCATACTTGGAATTAGATTATTCTACTTTATTTATTACCGAAAACAAAATTATATTCATTATTAAACAACAAAAAAAGTAGATTTTTATGACATTCTTTTTGACCCATCCATTTATTTTCCTAACATATGTGCTGTTATCCATACAGTATGAATTCATTTTAAAATATTTTAGCAGATGGCCATTTCTTAATTTGATTCTGTACAATTATACAACTCGTCAGAAATGAATTTTTTCATTTATGCTCCATATCGTTTTTTTTATAGCATATTGATGAGCATGGAAAAAACCATTACGGTGGATAACCATAATTTTATTGTGGCCAATATTAAATATTGCGTAATACATGTCTTTTTGCTACGAATAAAATGGGAATAACTTCCCGCATTCAAGTTTTTTAATGGTCGAATCATCAATTTTATTAGCTAACAATAATTGTGTTTATTTAAACTAAATTTTAAAATTCATAAAATTATCTAAATAAACATGCATGTATGCTAAGACAAACACAAATGACAGTGTAACATTGGCAAATAATAACAATTGCATACACTTGAAAAAAGTGGAGTTTTTTTATTCATAGTTATATCCTACCTTGTGATAACAATTAACAAAGTCATATCTAGTTAATTTAATTTAATTTTATCAAAAAACACTTAATAAATTGCATCATTTCGACAAATTGTAGCAAAATGCCTTTTTGTCAAGGAATTAAAACCAAATTAGCATTATTATTGAATTAGTTCAAAGCATGTGTTTTTATTCAATTTTGTCAAAGTCAGACCCCCAACCGCGTTTACCAATACACGAAAAGTTTTTTTTTAATGTCTATGCCTAAAGAAATTAATTTACTTTTACCTATAGGGGTCATTAAATCATGATAAGATGCAAACCTAATAAAGATAATTGGGATTTCATTTTTTTGGCTATGTAAGTGGGGAGGGCGTGTTACCAAAAAGGTGCTTTGAGTCTATCACAGCAGGGCGGATGAATAAAATTTAATTTTGTAAAGTCAAAAATAAATAAATTAAAAACTATTCTATGTATATATATATATATATATATATATGAGATCAAACACTTTCAATTCAACTAATTTATGATAAAATCCTATTTACATATTGCTTATAAATTTTTATTGATAGTCGCACCTGCCTTTTCTATAATTCTCTACAATCTACATTAACCGCCCTACCCAATATGAAATTCGGCAACTAAGTGCAATAGTTTAAACAATTACGAATGCTAAATATTTGTGTAGTGATTGAATATATTAATTAGTCTCACCTACAGTTCATTATTATTTGTGTTACACACACACACACACACACAATATAAACATTGAGATCATGATTAGATCATAGTGTAGTGACGACAGTTTGTATACATCATTGTTAAAAAAACATTGGAATCAATCACACAATAGAATAGTTGCCATGTCTTTAGATACACCTTTTTGTGTATGATTATGATTTAGAATAAACACTAATTAGCAAATGTATTACATCATTGTTTGGATGTTATAATCACTGACGTTAAAGTCTGTTCTGACGACACTTGAACTAATGCAGGTTTTGGTTTGATAATAATTATTACTTAAGTAAACATTTATCATACCTAGTGTATAACAGAATCAAAATGTTCAGTATTATAGACTGCGCTATGTTTAAAAGATTAATTATACAGTAAAATACTAATGTTATACATATAAAACTAGATCATATTTTAGACAATGTAATTCATTGTTCTTTCACAAATTCTGCATTCTGCATGTAGTATTATACAGATCAGTAAAATAAATAAGTATAGGTGGGTTTCCGTCTAACCAAATAAAGTCAGTGTTTTATATGGATGCTATTGAGTTAAGCATGAAATTTATTAGACAAATTACATTACACTTTCTAGATTGCATTATTATTGAAGATACCATTGTATCAATACAGATTATTAGCTTTAAAAAGCCATTCAATCTTGATAATGTATTAACCGATTGTATATAACTAATACAAAATATTTTAAAAACTACAATTGTAGTTGAAAATGAAAGTGATTATAGGAACCATAGTTCATATTGTTGTAAGAAACACATGGATGGTAACGAAACCCCGAACATTATTATTGGGGATAAACATTCTCTACACGTTATTACCGTCCAAGATAATCCGAATTGTCAAAAACTTTTACAATGTACACTTAATGAGCGACACTTGAGAAGTATGCTAAATTTAAATGTTAATTATATTCCAATAATCTGCAAACGGTAAGCAATCGGACGCCCAATTAAGTGTTTATAAAGTTTCAATTCCCAATGAAAATGATATTCCTGACTGTCGCTTTTATGTGATCAATCCTGGACTCTCAAATACTTAAACTATCACAACTGAGACTGAGTGTACGGTATATGTATTCATATATGTACAAGAACAATTGATGACAGCGCCACCTATTAATTTCGCCAAAGTTCACATTTCGAATAACTATTTTCATTATTCACAAAGTATAAAAGTTTATTCCTCACTCTTTGGTTGGTGACCTGTTCACCTATTTATTATTTTCCATATTTATACGGTATATCAGACGATCGTTTTAATAAGTGTAACAATTTAGAGAGAAATAACGAAGTTTCTTGGCTGGTAGACGGCTTTCTTGTGACATTGCCACCGTTTGTAAAAATTGACAATGTCACCTGATTTTCTGTCAAGATTATCTCCCTTAGCCCAACGACTATATATACTATACGTATACCTTAATTATCTTTTAAGTACCTTGAGTGTATGCTTGCACCCACCCGCCGTAGCTCAAACCCAGTTATACCGCTGTGCATTCAGACCCTGCTGTTATTAGTTGTGATGCCTTTTAGAACCTTGTCCAGAATGCACCACATGGAAGATGAACAGTCAAGAATATCACAATTGTTAAAAATTGAGATTTTATAATTATTACTCAAATCCTCAGAATCATTAGCATCCCGATACGTTTAATTCATGAATTATGTTGTTGTTGTTATATTTTTGCCGGGGTGGTCTAGCGGTACAGCGCTCGAATTCGGACCTCGGTGGACATGGGTTCGAATCCTATCACCGGCACTAAAATGCGGGCCCTCGTTTGACTTCGCTAATTGTCCACTGCTGAAAAATGTTTCTCGTAAAACATTCAAAGTTGCAAACATAAAATAAATAAATAAAAAGTTCGTTATTCTCCTACATATATTATGCCTATTAAACCGTCGAAATTGATGTATTGCACATATAGAAATAATAAAGTATTGATTTAGTTACAATTCAAAATTAATAAACGCTGTTGTCAAACGCTTAAACATATTTTGAAAATTGGGGGAGGGGGGGAACAAGTTTTATACCACAAACCTAGTCAGAATACACGATAAACTTTGGTGATCTACCGCTTCGTTATTCCTATATTTACACAGTATATTAAACGATCGACTTTAATAGTTTGGTAAGCGTAACGGCATCCTTTTGTGATAACACCACCGTTTGTAAAGATTGACGAGGCCACTTGATTATCTCCCTTAGTCCAAGGGCTACATATGATTTGGATATATCTTAAGAAACATTCTAAGTGTATGCTTGCATCCATCCGCTGTAGTCGAAGCCCAGTTATAACGCTGTGCACTTGAACTTTGCTGTTATCAGTCTAAATGCCAATAGGCACCTGTAACAGGATGCATCACTTGGAGGAAGAACAGTCAAGAATATCACCATCATTGGAAATCGAGGCATTACTCAAATCTGCAGGATTATTAGCATCTGTGGATGCTAGGGATGCCGTTTACTAGCCAAGAAACTTTAATATTCTTCTACATTTGTTACGCTTATCAAGCCATCGAAGTCGATTGTTTTATATGCCGTACAAATATGGAAAATAATGAAGAGGCGGTCTCGTCACCAACCAAAGAATGAATAAGCATCCTAATTTACGTCAACATGGCAAAAAACGCCAGAATCATGCAGTTTTTCCATTACTATAAATATTGATATTGTTGCAATGTTGCTGTTTAACAACCTAGAAATGCAGATTTTCGGGATGCTATGCCTTTTAGAACAAACCGTTAATATTTCATTGATTTCGGACATTATTAAAATTTACTACTTGATAAATTGATCGCTTGTTAGTCATTGTTTATACGTGCCGAGTTGATGGATCGAGTCTCGCAACTGAATTCATGATCCCGTTCAACTTTGCTAATTATCCACTTGCTAAAAAATACATTCTTAGTAAACCATCCTTGTATTAAAAGTCAAATCTAAAATTATGATTTTCACCCCCTTTAAAATGATGTTACAACGTTGACAATACAAGTTATATACCAATTTTTTTAAAATTTCATTAAAACTAAAATGTGTAACTTACTTCAAACAGTTAGCCAAAAGGTTCTTCCAAGTTTGTTCCAAATGTACAACTCAAAATAGTGTACCGTTTCTTACCAATTTATATAAAATATGTTGATCATGTAATCTCATTTCTATCTATATATTTATACAATATCCCAGTATTGAATATGTGTGTTAATCATTATTGACGATTTTTATTGGTTTAAAATTTCCATTCCCTCACCCAACGGTACCGTTTTGTTTTTAATATTACATAGGGTAGCGCAACACACACCCACACACACCATGTCAGTTGCTCGTATAGTTTGATTCATCCCAAGGTATGAAATTGTTTTATACGGACCAATCAAATGTGCGTTATAATTATGTAAAGGTCACAGATTAAGGAGACACGGCAGGGTGGGTTAGAGTCACACGGATTATAATTCTGATTGGTTGGTGGTTTATTAAACAAGTTATTATAATTGTTCATTGAAATAACTTATTGTTTAGGGGTTTCTATTCTTTGAATTAAAACGCTATTTTTCAACAAGTGTCTTGGACGAGGGTCCGCACTTCGTGTCGGCGGTAAAATTAAAATATATGCTGATCTGGTTTCGAATATTTGGCTATCCCGACAAAATTACTCTTCTTCTCCTTCTTCTTCTTCTTCTTCCTCTTATTATTATTATTATTATTATTATTATTATTATTATTATTATTATTATTATTATTATTATTATTATTATTATTATTATTATTATTATTATTATTATTATTATTATTATTATTATTATTATTATTATTATTATTATTATTATTATTATTATTATTATTATTATTATTATTATTATTATTATTATTATTATTATTATTATTATTATTATTATTATTATTATTATTATTATTATTATTATTATTATTATTATTATTATTATTATTATTATTATTATTATTATTATTATTATTATTATTATTATTATTATTATTATTATTATTATTATTATTATTATTATTATTATTATTATTATTATTATTATTATTATTATTATTATTATTACAAAACCATTTTGCTTTAAAATAAGCATGGGGCAATCAGAAAACAATTACAGCATAAAACAACAACAAAGTCCCATATATATATATATATATATATATAGGGCAATAAACCATTTACAATAATCTATCAATAATCCAATTATTATTATTACTTTGAAAATGAAAAAGTTTTAATTAAAATTTCCCAGAATTGTCTTGAACCGGGTTGGTTTAGCGGTACAGTGCTCGATTTGGACATCGGTGGCCATAGGGGTTCGAATCCTACCATCGGCCCACTAAATGCGGGCCCACGTTCGGCTTCGCTTGGATGTTTTACGGAAACATTTTTCAGTCGGCAAGCATTTACCAAAACCAAACAGATTCCCGTATTTAGTGTCAGCAGTTTGAGTTCAGTACTGATCATACCAGGACGCTGTTTTCATTATATCAATACGATTATGATTGAAAATCAAACCAATCTAGTTAGTCCCAAGCCAAGGAGGGTTTGCAGCGGAAAGGTTATTGGGCAGCAAATGCCATAATACTTCAAACTGGTTTAATACAAAACCAAATAAAGGGGAACGATGAAAAAAAAGAAGAATTTGTATTTTTGTTAATTTATTTCCAATAGATCAGTTTATATAATCTATAAAACATTTTGATTCCCAATTTGTAGTATATTTAAAGTAGTATGCAATAAAAAATTATCTACTGTATCATTATTATCATAATCCGAGTTACAATTATTATACTTATCCAACTGCTTTTGTTATATTATTATACAAAACCCTTGAGCTTTAAAAACATGCATGGGGCAATAAAACAACAATTGCAACAAAACAACAACAACAAAGTCTCGTTGGCATCGAAGATTCTGCAAATCGAAGATTAATCTTTCTTTCGGCTTTCACTCAACCTTGTCACCTGTGTAACTTTGTCATCTAGATACGTGCGATCACTTTTTTGCCGTTGTTTACCGGAATGGTGTCCTCTTGTATTGGTTCTGTAGCAGTATGGATTTTTTACAGAAGCCAGGTTGCTAACTTTGCGCGCTCAAACCCTCATCCTTTATCTAAGCTTGGGACTGGCTAGATTGAATTATTTCTGATCCAAACTAGGCGGAGTTGCTTTCGTTATATACATTAACTATTTTTTGCCCTATCCAATATTTAAATTGGATATTTTATATGGGAGACTTTGCATATAATTTTCAAAATTTAAAGTAACTTATTGAAAAATGTCCACTTGATAATATGATGGAGTTCGCTTATAAGTGGATTTAAAAAATAATTAAATTTTTACATATTTTAATAGCATTTCACAAAACTAACAAATGAAACATTTGCTTCGGATTATTAAAAATTCAGATTCTTATTGAATTTGAATTGAACTTGACAATGTGCTTTTTTCAAAATAATGAACAATTCTATGAGCATCATTCAAGTCAATTGAAAAGTAGATGTTGTACAGATGTTAACTTGACATTATCTTGTAAAAATTAAATTATTTTTTTAACCACTACAATAAATTGTAAAAATAACACCATCAGTGTATATTTTAAAAAGTTGCATTAATGTTAAACTTTATTTTTTATTATTCGTTCTTTATTGCTTCCAATGATTGACATTTTCAACAAGAATTCTATAAATTTCACCTATGTCTATGCAGTTCCATTTTCTGTTAATGGTAATTGTTTTGCTTAATACCTTGTAAATACTAACATGGTTCAGCGATATATTGCTTTAGCTGATTAAAGAAGGTGACCCCAAAGTTGTTCATCAGTAATTAGATGCATCTCACAGCATAGACCGAGTATAGGCGAGTGTAACTAGATTTCTGCAAGCAACATAAACTTTTTTTAATTTTATGTTTTCTATTTTGAATGTTTTACAAGAAACGCATCTTTCATCAGTGGACATTTTAGCGAAACCGAACGTGGGTCCGCATTTTAGTGCTAGTGATGCGATTCGAACTATGCCCACCGAGGTCCGAATTTGAGCGCTGTACCGCCAGACCATCCAGGCAGTTTATTAATATATATTTAACTAAAGAAATTATCTTAACTAATAGTTGGGCGGTTTTACAAGTAATGGCACTATCACAGACATACTGACTAAACAATTTTGTTATTGTCCTACATTCTTGGACCTAGTGGGCATGGGGGTTCGAATCCCACCACCGGCACTAAATGTGGGCCAACATGCGGTTTCGATAAAATGTCCACTGCTGAAATATGTTGTCCGTGAAGCATTCAAAGTACTAAAAATAAATAATAACAATGAGGGGAAATTTTTTAAAAGGCTCGACAAATATAAATATAGTAAATGAATGATCGTATCATTGATCATAGAATACATTTCATTGATTTCAAATTAATCTCCTTTGACTTGTAGAATTAGAGTATAATGCTAAAACTTAAACTACCATTTCGATAGCGATATCGGGTTTGCAAAGATTTTGGAAACGTTAGAAAAAAATAGAAAAACCATTTTGAATTTAAGCTAAAACCAACAGAATTTAAGAATACTTTTTACTATCAGCACGTCGATATCATTTATTATTTATTATTATATTTATTATTATTCTTATTTATTATTCTCATTTATTTGCCATTGTTAGATAATGATGGTAATCTAAATACCCTCGAGTAAAGATGACTGTTTTTTTTAAAAATGGTCATACAAACTTGCTTCTACACCTCTAAATGCAAATAAGTATTCATATCAAAAGCTTGACAACGCAGTGTGTGTAGTGTTATGTTGAATAATCAATTTTATATTAAAAGAAGAATTTTAGATCTGTAATTAATTAACTGTAAAAAAATCAATTTTTTCTATACAAGTATTTGATTACATCACTGTGTACAATGTGATGTAAGTTACGATTGAAGACATAGCAGATGTTAGATACAGTATGAATAGTGTTTATATTAACAGGAATTATGTAATAGTAATTACTGTTATGTCAGTTGAAATCCCAAGTTAACATTGTTTTTTTAGTTAAAAAATCAATACATTACATAAATCTTCAAACATTACATGTCAATGTGGGTAAGACATTGAAAACAGTTACTTGGCTTCATCGCGTTGTTGATTGTTGTTTCTTAAAAAGTCAAGTATATATTCAGTATATTTATCGGACGTCTAAAGTAGCTTGTAAGATTGTTGAAAATGGTTTTAAAAATTATTTTGAATAGTTTTAATTATTTTTTTAATTACATTTGTAAAACCAGTGTATCTAAACCCGACAATTTGTACATCAAACATACAGTAAGGATTATCCAAATAATAAACCGGTTATAAGTTTTTTGTTGAGAAATGAATAAGGTTTGAGCGCAAGATTATCAATTAGCCAGCTGTAAAAATTAAGGCTGAAAAAAACTACAGCAAAGCAACATCATTTTGATAATGGCGGTTAGAAAAATTCGAATTAAATTTTTAAAGTCAGAAAATAATTTTGTTGCGCCATGTTTTTGTTGGAGCGAAAGGATTAGGTTGAAATAAATAATAAACTCCATTTTAATGGTGAGTTCAAATTGTCACATGTTGTTACACGTTGTGCAGTGTAACTCGTAGGAATGAGCTCTTTCTACAAATTAAGAAATAGGAGTTCACAATTTTTTCACTATTGACTATTGTACAATACATTTTTACTTTTCTAATAGTCATTTAATTTACTATTATTATTATTATTATTATTAGATTTTTTATTTATTACAATATTACAAAACCGTTAACAGCAAAAGCATTATTATTATTATTATTATTATTATTATTATTATTATTATTATTATTATTATTATTATTAATATTATTATTATTATTATTATTATTATTATTATTATTATTATTATTATTATTATTATTATTATTATTATTATTATTATTATTATTATTATTATTATTATTATTATTATTATTATTATTATTATTATTATTATTATTATTATTATTATTATTATTATTATTATTATTATTATTATTATTATTATTATTATTATTATTATTATTATTATTATTATTATTATTATTATTATTATTATTATTATTATTATTATTATTATTATGCTACTTAGTAAATTTGGAAACAACATTAAAATAATATATTATTGTAAATCCATAATATTGTTTCACTTCTTCTCACTATTTTCCCAACGTAGATGAAGGAAAAATAGAAAAAATGTTCTTTCTTAGACAAACACTAAAGAAATAATTTTTCATTTCACATTGAATCCTGTTATTGTAATTGTGCTGTATCATTTAATCAAACAAATTGCAATCAAATTAAATGATTATTTGTGCAAAATTTTAATTTTTTTATTAATGAGTTTTTAAAGAATTGTTTTTATTTAGAATTGTCAGATTAGATGATTCCAAATGGAGGATGAAACAGTTGTACAGTGCTCCTAGTTGACTAGAAACCACGTGAATTTATTATTCAAATGAATCTGACAATACTAAGTAAATTTTTTGTGTACCATTCAATTGTATTCTGTAAGTTGTTGTCCAGGTGTATTAAATGTTTAACGGCAAAGACATTTTAGCGAAACCGAACGTGGGCCCGCAGTTTAGTGGGCCGGTAGTGGGATTCGAACTGAGTGCTATACCGCTAGACCACCCCGGCATATCAATTGTGTTTACTAAGTGGATACAAGGCCAATAGTTGTCATTTATATTGAACTGTAACAGTGTAATAAACCGAACCGTATCATTATGCCAAGACCTATTTGTTGGAAACAAAGCTCTAAGATAATGCATTATTTACGTGTTAAATCATTGGAGGACCGTAGCTCAATGTTACCAGATAATGCGTAGGTTCAAGTTTGTGTGTAAAGTATACACTTCTGATGATTACAAATAAGGATAAAATAGCTGTACACAGCTTCTATTTAACTAAAAACAAGTCCATTTATTATTCAAGTAAATCGGACAATTCTAATCCTTCAAAAACCATTATAAAACATAAACTGAGTTCTAACAGATTGGCAAAGCTAACTGGGGTTTGTGTTTCTACCGCCGACATCAAATGCAAACTCTCCTCCAGGACTTGGCTAAATGTGAGGTAATGAAAAATCATTTCCATAAAACATTTAAGCACTAATAATAATAATAATAATAATAATAATAAAAATTAAAAAAGCCCAGTTTATAATTGAGTTTTTTTTTGCATAATCTGCAATTTTCAAATAATACTTGAGCGTTAAATGCGACAAACTTATAATTACATATATATAATTAATTATCAATAAAATGTAGTTTTGCTATTTTTACAAAAAGTGTGATAACAAATTTGCTGCACTATTTTTTATCATATTTGACGCAACTTTATTTGAACGATAAGACATTTTTTTTAAGAAAGAAGAAAAAAATGTGACATCATAAAACTAATTTAATTAAACAATAAATCCTATTACGTATGCGTAAAATATATTGTAAAATGAAATTATTTTTATAAAAGGCAAATATGTTCTACTTTTTTAAAAATGAGATAAGCAAACATAATCCAACTATGAATTAATTATCTTCATTTTGTAGAAAACAAAATGATATAATAGTGTGTTTAAAAAGCTGTTTTTTAGATTGCTTGTTTTAGATTAAATGAAACATATGCTAATAATTTATTAAGAACTTGAAAACAATTATTATTATATATTTATTTTATTTGTAGCTCCGATAACTCCATCTAGAAAAGATTAAAGAAAAATCAATTTCGTCAGTTCCAAGCCTGGGTAAAAGAGGAGGATATGAGCTCAAGGTTAGCAGTCTGGTCCCTTTAAACAATTTATGTTGCTACAGAAACAAACAAGAGGACGCCATTCCAGCAACCAACGGCAGAGAAATGATAGCACGACCCCCAGATGACAGGGTTGGATAAAAACCAAAAGAAAACTCTAATTAAACAAAGAAAATTACTGCCTAAGAAATTAGCAAAAAGGATTTTGAAATGGATAATAAAAGAAAGGTTGGAGTAAACTACAGAAAGTCAAAAAATAATGTACAATCATGTATGGAAGAATTTTGCTGTTCTATGCTTTCCAAAGTAAAAGGTTCTTAAAATAAACAAATAATAATCAGTAGAATTAGGGATGCTAATGTTCCTGAGGATTTGAGTAAAGCTTATATAATCTCAATTTCCAACAATAGTGATAATCCTGGCTGTTTATCCTTTACGTGGTATAAAGTGTACCAGGTGTATATAGGCACCTAGACTAATAACAGCAGGGACTGAGTGTAGTAGTATAACTGGGTTTCCGTCACGGTGGGTCGGTGCCATCATACGCCTAGAATACTTAAAAGGTATTTCAAGGTATACGTATACAATATATAGCCGTTAGGCTAAATGAGATAACCCTGACATATACCGTATATATATATATATATATATATATATATATATATATATATATATATATATAATAAAGAGGTAACCACATCACCAATCGGAATATATTCTTATTTTTATTTATATTCTTCTTCTTCTTCTTCTTATTATTATTATTATTATTGTCATTTTTCATTATATGAAGTTTTGATCACGTAACTCGGTAGCTAAGACTCCGGCCTGACACCAAATAAGACATAAGTTTAGGTTTGTGTAATTCCAAACCAGGCATGTACATCAGCTGTACTAAGTGGATTTATAATTCAGTAAATCATCTTTAAATACCTCATAATAAAGTACAATAAAGTATGGCATTTTAAAATAGAATTTTAAAATAGAATCTATTGTATTCCTCGGTTCAAACAATTGTTTTACAATACATATGTTCAATACAATTGCCGCTTGTCGTAAATTAACAACCAATAATACTTGTACATTATGTTTTCAAATTTATTTCTTTTATTGTATGTTCGTCTTGATATTGTTAAATTATGATGGTATTGACACGATTTAAACACTAACCACACTTTCCAGGGGGTTGTGTTCAAACTTGTAATTGTTTTTTTTAATAAATAAAAAACCATAATTATGTGACAAAGTAAACAATTATTATTATTAATAATAATAATCATAATGAATGAATGAATAAATGAATGAATTGGATAATGTTCTTCCATACGTAAAAATATGAATTCGAAATAGTTAAACTTATTCAAATTGATCGAAGCAATATGTAGTCACATTTTGATGATTTGGAAAAGCTTTTCAAGTATAAAATGGACAGGTGACTGAACCAATCTATCTATATTTTTTAAAGTATATATAAATATATAGATGGGGGATACTCAAAACAAAGTAAGGAATGAGTTTTTGAAATATTGCGTCATCAGCTTCAAATGTTATCCAAACATGCACACATGAAACTTTAATGATGATTATTTTTATTATTTTGCTTTTAATTTGTTTTATTTGTTATTATTTAAATGTCCATTAATTTATGTGTATGTATGTGTATGAAAGACAGGTTTGTCGTTCAGATTAAAAAAAGAAGCTTTTTGATTATGCCCGGAAGTTGATCACAAAATTTTTTATTAGTTTTTTGGTATATCATAAAAACACCAGAGGCACATGTGCGGTCAGAGCTCAAATAAAACATTATGGATAAAAAAATATCGTGATTTCGTGCTTGACTGATTACTGCATCCTACCCCACCCCAACTCCCAATGATTACGTCATATGAAACAAAAAATCAGTCGCTTAATCCACATTTTGTGTATGTGCATGCGGTGGTCCACATTTCACCTTTCAAACATCAAACATAGGTCACCAACAATTTTTAAGGTGTTCGAATCTTAGATACAAACCGTCCAAAGTTGAAAAAAAACACAACACAAATCACACCTTGTTCCAGTCTCTTTGTGTTTGTTAGTTGGTGATGTTGGCAAACGTAAACCCGTCGATTTACATCACATGGCTTTGACAAACAAATAATAAAAATGACACAGCGAATTAGATAACAATCTGTGTTATTTAATCATTATTTCGAAATCACAAAAAACACTGTCAAAAAAAATGATCGGATGTTTTAAAGTCGTTTTGATATGTTGTGGATGTTTTTTATCTAACCCAAAAAACACACCATTTATACGAATAAAATGTTGTTGGTAATGCTATAAGCAACAACAACAACAACAACAATGGAATGGAGTATAACGAGATGGTGTTAATGTAGTAGAAACAACATTCAATGTTTATGAAAGATTTAAAGATAAATAAATTTTGAATTGTTGTAAAAACATTAGTACATATAAATTGTATATGTATTAAAATAATTGAAACTATTTTTCAAAAAATATTTTTTATTTTATTTTTACTACAACGGGAAATATTTTTTAACAGTGGACATTTCAGCGAAGACAAACATGGACCCACATTGGCTGCTGGATCGACTCCAGCACAGTACCGCTAGACTCCTCCAGCAATTGTTTTTAAGTCCTACAAGCGTCTGTTTGTTGTATTTGGATTATAATTAAGGTTGTTTTTTTTATTGCAAAACGATTTTAACTACTTATTAATCCAATATTACATTATTTATTAATTCACTGTTCCTCTAAGTGAAAAGATAGAATGCTTAAAATAGACGGGTTTGAGTCCAGCTCGGTACATTCGTCGAGCGCTGTTGAGCAGAATACCCTAACAAAGATGACTAAATTTTGGTACTGGTCGATGAATACACACACGAGTTCGAGTTCCTCCACCATTACATCTACAAAAGCTCAATAGCCCTTTTCGACAAGTGTATTCAAGCAAATTAGATTAATTGTTATTTATTTTGAATGTTTTACGAGAAATGCATCTTTCAGCAGTGTTAGCAAAGCCGAATGTGAACCCGCATTTTATTGGGTCGGTGGTAGGATTCGAACGTATGCCCACCGAGGTCCAAATCGAGCGCTGTATCGTTAGATCGATCCGACATTTTTAACAGTTTCGTTATTTCAAAATACGATAAAAATTATTTTGAAGGAAAACCGGTATTCATTGAGACTTCCACGTTTTGTCTGATAACAAAAAGTAAATGTTAGTTGAAAAAAAATGAAATAGACACTAGAAAAAACAAACAAGTGTATTAAAAACGCTAGATTTTTTAATTCAAGGCTTAACATTGTTATACACTTAAGATTATATTTAAATATACATATTACTTTTGTAATTAAATAGCATCTCGAATAACCATACAAAAACGTTGTCGAATGCTAATTGAACTTGGGGATGGATAAATGACGTTTCTTGGCTAGATGACCGTTTCTTTGTAACGACGCCAGTATTAACAGCAATTGAAGAGGCAATCGTTTTTGGGGTTGATGCCGGCTGCTGGAACCGCAAGCCTAACGAGCTTATGGAAAATAGTTATCTTGAAATACCTTTCAAGAATTGTGGGTTTATGCTAACATTGATTCACTGAGCGGGAATCCAGTGAGGATATTTGTAGATGCCTAGTCCAGAATGCAGCACGTGGAGGACGAACAGTCAAAAATATTACCATAATTAGAAATTGAAACTTTGTAAGCATTACTCAAATCTTCGTGGATTATTAACTTCCCATTCTGTTGGACATACTTATCTGGACAAAGCAGTGTCATAAATTTTAGGGGTGGCTTAGTAGGATAGGACAAGACTTTTTGGATTAATTGCGGGCCCTCGTTTAAATTTGTTAAATGTTCACTTGTCGGAAAATGTTTCCTGTAATAACAATAATGGCAATAATGATAATTTATTTTATTATTTATTACAAAACTCTTTTGCTTTAAAAATAAGCATGGAGTAACAAAATAACAATTACAGCAAAAAACAACAATTTAAAAATAACATGAGACAACAAAATGTTTTCACGTATGAGAAAATTCTGTCAAACGTTTTCCTTCATCTCATGAAACATTCATTTCAATTAGATTTTCCCGAATAGTTTTTAGCCAAGTTTTCTGTGGTCTACCCCAACCTTTATTTTACCATTTACAATTCTCCATTCCAAAAACTGTTCTTGCTGGTCTTTTGGGCGGTAAACATAGAATTTGACCAAGTAATTTTCTTTGTTCTTCTCATGATCTCATTATTTGAAATGTCATCGCACCAGGATTTCCTTAAAATATTTCTAAGACACCGACAACGAAATAAATCTACCATTTTATCAATCTTGTCTGTTCGCTTGCCCGTTTTACTCCCATATATTTCCATACAAACGAAATTTTGTCTTCAGGTGGATGGAAGTACATGACCATATTTACTTGAGTCTATAAAAGACTGACATTGCCTTTCCAAGACTGGATTTAACATCAATTTCGGTTTTTCCGTTTTTACCAATAATACTTACTAGATATGTAGAGGAATCAACAGTATCAATATTTTATCCACTAATTTTGATGAGCAAATAATTGTTTGACTTAGTGCACAACAATTTTGTTTTTAATCAATTAATGCGTAAGGCAATACGAGAATCATTTCTGGAATTTCAATGAATAGGCCAATATCATCTGCAAAATCCAAATTTGTTAATCTCTCATAATTCCATTTAATACCATAAGGCAAATTATTCATGGATCGAGTTATAATGAAATCAATTACTAGAAGGAACAAAAATGGTGACAACATACAGCCTTGGCGTACTCCTGTGACAATTTCGAGCATAGCAGTATGACCATTTTTTGTTCGAACACAACAACTTTAATTTTGGTATAGCGAACGCAGAATATTAACATATATCAACGGTATTCCGTAAAACTTAACTATTTTCCACAAAGGTTCTCAATGAACATTGCCAAAGGTTTCATAAAATCAATAAAATTGATTATAAGTAATTGCTAATATTCTTGACTTTTTTCAATAATGTTCAATACAAATTCTTTCTTTCCGCAAAAACCTGCTTGTTGTTCTCGAAGATGTTTACTTATTGAATTACTTAAACAACTTAAAATTACTTTGTAAAACACCTTACCAAGAACAGACAATAAGGTTATTCCGCGCCAATTATTGCAATTATTCAGACTTCCATTATTGGGAAGAGTAACAATTACTCCTTGCCGCCAATTGTTTGGAACTTGTTCATTATGCCATATAACATTGAATAAATAAACAAGCTCACTTGCTACAGCATCACCTCTATGTTTGAGCATCTCTGCAGTTATCTCGTTAAGTCCTCCCGCTTTATTGTTTCAAACTTTAAATTGCATAGATCCCTTCAGTTACAGAAATGTTATTCGTACAAATTTCCGGATTTTGAATCAAATTCATATTTGACATGGGCTGATTAAGTATTTTAAAAAAATGCTTTACCCATATAAATGATTGCTTTTTATTTGTTAGAAGTAAACGATCATCTTTTCCTTTGATTGGAATATCGGTGTTCTTTCTAACTCCCGACAGTTGTTCCACAATTTTATATAGAGTCTTGGAATCATTTTTTGATGCTGCATTATCTGCTTCTTTGCACCTGTTTTCTAACCAACTATTTTAATCTTTGCGGCAGCTTTTTTAAACTGTTTATCTAAAGTTCTATACTTATCATCAAACATTTTCCAGATAACAGGATTGTTAGATTGATCTCTCTCTCATTTTCTTTTCTTTCTGAAATCAATTAGATTACAGGAGACTGATAAAATTCATTTTTCCTTTGTAGAGCGACATTTTCTATCCAGCACATTTGCTGAACAGTCTGTAATTGTTTTTTTGAAACAATTTCTATTGATTATCAGACTTTTCTACCTTTTTTAGATTTTAAAATAAATTTTTTAACGAATCGTAGAATTGATTTGAGATATTTGGCTGCTTAAGTTTCTCACACAAAAATGGAAGTAATTTTTTGTAATTTCTATTCTCTTTAATTTTAAACGGAATTTTCCAGCAACAAGATTATAATTAGGGGCTTCCATCCAATCATAGCTTTAGCAACATTTTTATTCAACATAATATCAACTCGTGTCCAGAATATAAAATTAATATATCTTTACTCTCGAAATGATCTTGACCTTCCCATCGCATTTCGCTAATACCCAAGATATCTAAATTATACTTTCTTATTTCTAAAAGGCCTTGTTCTAACTGTCCAGTACAAAAAAGTGTGCGCACATTCTATGGTCCAACACTGGTTAAGTTTTTGGCATTGAAGATTCTGCAAATCGAATATTACGGTTTCTTTCGGTTTTCACTCAACCCTGCCATCTGTGTAACTTTGTCATCCAGATACGAGCAATCACTTTTTTGCAGTTATTTTCTGAAATCAAATAAATGAATAATAATAATAATAATAATAATAATAATAATAATAATAATAATAATAATAATAATAATAATAATAATAATAATAATAATAATAATAATAATAATAATAATAATAATAATAATAATAATAATCATAATGATAATGATAATGATAATAATAATAATAATAATAATAATAATAATAATAATAATAATAATAATAATAATAATAATAATAATAATAATAATAATAATAATAATAATAATAATAATAATAATAATAATAATAATAATAATAATAATAATAATAATAATAATAATAATAATAATAATAATGATAATGATAATGATAATAACAATAATAATAATAATAATAATAATAATAATAATAATAGTAACTTAATATTAATGATAAAACTAATCATAATTTCTTTAAATAAATTTAATCTGACAATTTCATAAATTCTTGTTTATGATTTCAATTTTTTAAATATAAATTATTAATTTGAAACATTTTTAATAAAATAAAATTTAAATTTAAGATTTTTTATTCTAATATTTATCTAGTAGTAATAATGAGCTCCAACTATTTCAATTTCAACACAATTCATATACTTTTCAATAAATACATGCTATATTTATTTTTAGCTAATTCAACTTGACAACCTTATTTTGTGAGATCTAATCCAATGGAGGGAGCGATGTTTAATCAGTAACGATTATTTTATATCGGTTATGTAATTATCAACGTACACTTAGCAAAACTTCCCTCCACTAACATTTAAAGATTAATATTAGTCACGTCATAGTAACGGTTTTTTCCTATTTTTTCATCAAAGTGATTAGATTATACAATGTATTGCATCACCGCCAAACTTGACAACCCAACTGTGCAGCTTTGCCTGACATTTCATTCTTTTGATGCGGCTCAAAGTGTCTGCATTGTATTTTTAACAATTAAATAATTAAACACTTTTCAAAACATTTTGTTTTATCAACCTACCGATTTGTGGTATGACGTGGTAATTTTTCCGCAAATTTACATGACGTAATATCAAGATTAATCTTATCATAACAAGTTAGATAAATGGAACGCTGTACATACTTTTTAATTTTGTTAAAATATATAAACTTTTAAGTTATATTTAGCTCAAAAAGTTTACTTATTAATGCAAAGTTATAAATATATACTTGTGTATATAATTCATTACATGGTATAAATATTTTTCTAGTATTAAACTTGAATACTTAAAAATACACTTATTTTTATTTTTATTTTTTTTATTTTACGTTTATTACTTTGAATTTTTTTACAAGAAACGCATTTTTCAGCAGTGGACATTTTAGTGAACTCGAACGTGGACCCGCATTTTAGTGGGCTGGTGATGGGATTCGAACACCCATGCCTACCGAGGTCCAAATTTGAGTGCTGTACCGCTAGACCACTCCGGCACAAAATTAGACACACAAAACATGGTACAAACAAAAGGAACAAAATCAATTGAAGACTTCATTCTCTATTTGTCAATGCATATGAATATAATTAATAATGTGTATAACTAAAATATTCTACATTACCTAAATTATTATAAAAGGGCACTATAAAATACGTCATTGGAATATTTATTAAAAACAAAAACGATAATAATAGATAGCAGCACCACGCCTATTGATATGAAATTAAGAACAGATCTTGCAATCTTGAAAATAATACCAAACGTTTAACCAATAAAATTGCAAATTACTTTTCATTAGCTGTCCACAATTTTTATCTGTGTAGTAGTTTGAATTAACAAAAATTACAATGTAAATTAGGAGGTATTGTAATCGTTAACTTTGACATTCTGACTTGACTTGAAGACAGTCCTTTGAGAGGACAACAGTTTCTGCAATCCCTCTCTTTTTACTCGCACATACAAGTTGATTTATGTTTATCGAATATTGGAAGCGTTTATTATTAAAAGAACCATTTGTACACTTTTACTTAAATATCATATATATATATATATATATATATATATATATATATATATATATATGTATATATATACTACCATTTTAAAATTTACGCAAACATTTATACGAGTATCAAATCTAAATTAATTTGTTATGTCCGATTGTTATTCGTAAAAATACATATTGGGAATTAAAAATAATGTGAAGTACTTAATAGTTCATTTATATATACTTAGAAATATTGATTTAAAAAGACTGAGTCAACAAAAATAGCATATTTTAAAAGCTACTTCTACATAAACGTGGATAATAACTTGAAGTTACATAAGTTTTATAATAATTAGCCTATTATTATTTTGTGCGCGTAATTTTATTAAAAATAAACAATAACTAATCCTTAAAATTGATGTTAAACGCACATTCAAATCTACCGTGATTGTGATATCATAATTTTTAAAATAAACATTTAATTATTTTAATTTATATAAACAAAAATAACAAAAATAATTTTTAAAAAAATTAATAAAATTTTTAAAACAAATTGAATAATTTGTTATTTATGTTTAACCTTGAGATTCCGCTCGTCCGCTCATTTTGCATTGTTTGTGAAATGGACAATAGTGATAAAAATGTTTTTATCTTACCGAAAATGAATATCGTATTATCAAAGAATTAAAAAATAAAGGATTTTTACCAAAAGAATTAGCAAATTTACACAAAGTTAACCTTTTATTAATTTATCAAATTATTAATGGTCAAAAACCGCGAAATTATGATAATGTTGGACGAAAACGTGTAACAAGCACAAAGGATAATCAGAAAATTGCTATAGAATTAAAAAATATATAATAAACCTATTTCAGAAGCTAAAAGAAATAGTTTAAACAACTTTACTTATTCTACAATCAGAAACAGAGCAATTGAAACTGGTTTAACGCTTCAATAAACAAAAGTTAAGCCATTTATTACTAAAAAACAAAAGGATAATAGATTAGCCTTTTGTAAACTAAGGAGTAAACGATACTTTTGCTATTGGCCTTTCCGTATACTTTGCCAATGAAACATTGATTCGGGATAAACCATCTGGCTACAAAAACAAAGTGTTGTGCAGGTCCAGTTTTCAAAAACGTTCACTCCCGGTTGTTAGACAGAAAGCCCACTCTCGATAAGTAATATGTTGGTTTGGTATTAAGTATTATCAACCTATCAAATGGAAAATTATATCAGGTACCTTAAATAGTAAAAAATTTGTTTCAGTTATGAAGGATATTTTTTATTATGAAATGCAATACACTTACACGGGGGTTACTACTGTTTTTCAGGACAATGCTCCATGTCATACGTCCAAAAAGGTAACGTTATATTTATCTAAGTTCACTATATTTGTTTTATATTTACTCTTAGACAGTAGAGGGGCTAAAATCGAAAAGGCTATCTTTTACTCAATTACCACCTAACAGCCCGGACATTAATGTTATTGAAAATGTTTTCAGTATGCTAAAGCTTAACATCAATAAGCATACTGAAATTGAGGACTTATGTAAACGCATTCGGTATGTTGTTCAATATGAGATGAAACAAGAAAATATCAACACTCTCAATGACAGCATTCCAATACGCCTGAATCAGGTTGTTCAAAAAAATGGCGATTACATAGACTAATAAATCTTTTGAACTTTGTAATGTCTTTAATCATTTGGTAACTGAAATAATACTATGTGATTTGCTTTTTATTAATAATTGACGTTATAAATCATGTTAATTATTTTACTCCATTTTTAATTTTGCACCAGTTAATATTTTATACAACACTCAGGTTCAAAATGGTGCATAGCGTGCTATGTTATATATAACACATACAATTTGGTCAAAAAATATTGATATTAATTAAACAATTCTATCTTGAGAGTCAACTGGTTTATAATCAAAGGTTGAGTTCAATTATCAATCTACAACATAACATCAATTATTGAAGAAAATACAAAACATATACAATTGTTTAAGTTACTAAATTGTTTCTTGTATTCTAATAGACAAAAATGCCTAAATGTTGTTCATTAAGATAATTTCGCAATTTTGATAAATATATAAATAGTTTGTTGTGGTATAATAAAAAACTCAAATAACATTACGATGTAGTTAGTTCTTGTAGGTAGCAATAGCGGGAAAAAACGGAAAACAAAACCACGCACTGCAACATTATTATTATTATTATTATTATTATTATTATTATTATTATTATTATTATTATTATTATTATTATTATTATTATTATTATTATTATTATTATTATTATTATTATTATTATTATCATCATTATCATTATTATTATTATTATTATTATTATTATTATTATTATTATTATTATTATTATTATTATTATTATTATTATTATTATTATTATTATTATTATTATTATTATTATTATTATTATTATTATTATTATTATTATTATTATTATTATTATTATTATTATTATTATTATTATTATTATTATTATTATTATTATTATTATTATTATTATCATTATTATTATTATTATTATTATTATTGTTATTATTATTATTATTATTATTATTATTATTATTATTATTATTATTATTATTATTATTATTATTATTATTATTATTATTATTATTATTATTATTATTATTATTATTATTATTATTATTATTATTATTATTATTATTATTATTATTATTATTATTATTATTATTATTAATATTTTTTTTAAAAATTTATAAGTATAATTATACAAACAGAAGTTAAAAAATAATGACTACAACTGTTGCCACGACTTATTAAATTGATTTTCAAGCCGTACGTTGTAAAATTACTATTATTAATACTATTGAAAATAAATATAATTATAAAAGCTAAAAACATGTAAATTAAACTGGCGTGCAATGTGGAAAACAAAATATTAAATCACTTAAGCCAAGTAATTATAAAAAAATAATTATATTTAAAAATAAAAACATTTATAAATTAATATTTTGTAGTGTATTCCTTTGATTGAATTATTGGTGTTCTCTCTAACTCCTGACAGTTGTTTTACAATTTTATTACATGCGTTCCACGTAACTCTGGGATTTATTGTTTAATTTTAATATAAACAATTATACTACTAAATTAGTAAACGTAGTTTAAATATATATATATGACTACATTTGCATAAAACATGCATTTCAAAAAGCAATGCAATCAGAATCGCCAATGATATTGCAAATTATTTTTCATTGGTTGTGCATGAATTTCATTTGCACAATAGTTTACATGACAAAATTTTCACCAAATTAAGCGAGGAGCATGGTAGACGGTTACTTCATAATTCATTCTTGAGTTGCAAAACATACCTCCGGGAGACAACCGTTACCGCAATCTCCTTTTTCCAAGTCCATAATACAGATTGACGTTCAAAATGTTATATCTGGTATCTACAACCACGATACAAAAGGCTGCAATTAAATATGAAACCATAATTATTATTTTTACTTTTACTTTTAATTGATTTTAGTTAAAATTCATTGTAAGTAGCAATATCAGGAGAAATAATTTGACAAAATTGGATACAAAAAACCGAAAACGAAAACACGCACTGTAACAATGGGCGCAAATTAGTAAAAATATCAGAAATTATAAACTCAATAAATTATCAATTTTTTCATTGTAACAAATTTGAATTTAGTCAAATATAAAAAGATGAATTGACAAATTTCTCTCAATAGAAGCTGGTAAATAACCGCATTATTAAATATACAAACAAACCAAAGCTGAAATACATGTAACCCAAACTGACATACACTTTGAAAAAAAGCGTACAATGTGGAAAACTATCCGTTTTTGTTAAACCATACAATTATACATTACTTTTAGTTTGCACTTTACAAATTACATACGTTCAACATGCCTTTTGGATTTATTTTTTAATTTAGATATAAACAGTTATGCTACTAAATTAACAAACGTTGTTTCAATATATACAGTGAATAACGAAGGTGTATTCTATAGTGGCCTACTATGATAGTTAAGACTATTTAGCACTTTCTACTTATCATAGACATATCTAACACTTATTAATAATTACCTTAGATAAAACTTGATCAAAACATATAAAGAATATTATTCGCAATAAAACATTGCAATTGTGATATACAACAACAGTCGTTTTAGCAATAAATCATAGTACCTCCGTTTAATACAACTTAAAAACAAACACATGTGATTTGTTAAAAAAAGAATTTTATTGGTTAAAGTCAACAATTCAAGTAACATTCAATTCTATTTATAACTTCTGCCAGCCGTTTCAATTCTAAGACTATCAAAGTACCAATAAAATCCTTTGAAACTCGATTTTTCATAAGTAATGCGTTATTTGACAACTTGTTAACCTAGCCTTTAAAACAACTTAAACAGAATTATGAAACGTTTAAATCCGGGCTGTAGATAATCAAATGTATGAAGGATGGGTTTTTGTTCAACAAGGTTTTTGCAGTTTAAATAAATTAAACCTATAGTAAATAGTAAGTTATACTAAAAACACACTACCAATTTTAAAGTGTATTCTGGAGCATGATTGTAAACATGATTGCAAAATTAATTACATACGCGTTTTATCTACATAATTGATGTAATAAAATGTCTAACATTACCAAAATGAATTTATACTAACCACTGTTTAAATTGTAAAAAATTCGTTTTTGCATAAAACAGGCATTTTAAAAAGCCATGCAATTGGATTCACCAACTAAATTGCGAATAAATTTCCATTGGCTGTAAATAAATTTTAACTATTTAATAGTTGATATAGAGAAAATTTGCCCCAAATTAAGCCAGGACCATAACAAACAGTTACATTATAATTCATTCATGATTGAAATTCTTACCTTTGGGACGGAAACTGATGCCGCAATTCCTTTTTTACAGTTAATTGGAGGTTGAAAGTTGCAAATGCCAGATCACAAGTCGGTATACAGTCAAATCAAGGTTTATTATGTAAACCAACTTCCGCATGTTTTCATTTTCCGCTTGGTCACTACTATTAGAAATTGCATAAAAATCAGTTGTATTTCAACCCCAAAAACACTTTTGAGAAATGAGAAAACGCATCGACTTTTTTCAATTCAGGCATTGTTAAATACAAAAGTCAAGACGTTTATCCGGAAAACAGATAGGGGATTTGAACAGCTGGCAATTGTAATTACTCTATTCAGCTCGCAACCTGCCTTCACAACATTCGTTAGTCAGCCATAACATAGCCACTGTTTCAAATGCTCACATTTTATGCCAGTTATAAGTATCTTTAAAAACAATTATGCTACATAATCAGCGAACGTAACTCAAGAACACAACACTCACTTTGTATGAAACAAGCAATTTCAGAAGCAATGTAATCAGATTCACCAATAAAAAAGCAAATTACCTTCTATTGGCTGTGCAAATATTTCATGTGCATAGTGATTTAGATAAAAAAATATAGAAATTGCTGATCGAAGGGCATGGTAAACGGTTACTTCATAATTCATATCCTGAATCAAAACCATACCTTCGGGGCGAAAACCGTTACCGCAATCCCTTTTTCAGTGTCAACTGGGGGTTGACATTTAAGAATACTCAGTCGTTGAAACTGTTGCAACCATGACTATTTGGCAACTGACGATAGACGATGAAACAACCTGACTCAACAGAGTCAGACAGACAAACAGTTTTGCGTATGTTTACATTTAGTTCTTAGTCACTGCTGCAGGATGTTCCATGACGACAATAACAGAACTCTCAATAGTCGCTCATACGTGTTGGATTTTAATTTGGTTAACCAAATCTTGCAAACTGTATTGTAATTATTGATCGGAAACAAGTGCGTTTTATAATCTACTCATGTCTCACATGAAACGATGAATTGTACTAGTAGAACGAATAAATAAGACACATGAATTCAAACGACCTCAGTTGATTTACAACAAGATAAACATCTTGAATGTTTGAAAAATAACCAAAATAAATTGTGTCGACTGGAAAGGTATATATGTTATCCAGCATCATTGTAGAATTCGAAAGGCGGATATCCAATCAATTGAGATACTGGTTTTTTATATTTATATATAATCAATTATACTATTGAATTAGCAAAAGTAATTTAAGTAGATACTTATAATATTTAAATGCTACAATAAATTCAATAATCTCATAAATGGTTTTAATATTGTTATTGTTATTAGTATTAATATTATTATTATTATTATTATTAGTATTATTATTATTACTATTATTATTATTATTACTATTATTATTATTATTATTATTATTATTGTTATTACTGTTATTACTGTTATTAATATATACACTTTGAAAAGAAACGTGTAATGTGGAACCCATAAGTAAGATAAACACTTAGAGATGTACTTCAGTGTTAAACAAGTCTGTGTCAATAACTAGAAACTTTTATATTTCTAATAAAATGACTTCACTATTACTTCAGTGTTCACCTTTAACTTTTATACAAACAATTATTCTACTGAATAATCAAACGTACCATTAAAGAATACAACTAAAATAACATAAATCGTATGCAATGTAATTAACAGCCAGAATAGCGAATTACTTTCTACGGTTTGTTAATAAATTTAAACTGTATAATAATTTACATAGAAAATATTTTTGTACATTAAACGAGAGGCATGGTAAACGATTACTTTATAGTCCGTTCCTGATTCAGATTCAAAACTTGGGTGGAGACACCTACAGTACTAAAACCGGAGGATGACAGCTACATCTACATTTGCAGTTAGACTGACGATAATCATTTAAACAAAATCACGTCTGTTTGTATTCACTCCTTACTCACTGCTGTAGGAATTTGAGCAATGATCAGATATAAGGCGGAAACATCATTACTCTAAACAGACGCACACATATGCTGGAGTGTGATTCTACAATAGCACCATTATAGCATTATATCAATTCGATTAAATCTTGCAAACAATTCAATGCAGTAGTGTAATAATTGATTAAAAACAAGTGTGTCTTATTATTTACACATACTCAACAACAATCAGTTACTTGCTCTCTTACTGAAATTAACCAAAGCGACAAACCTCATCTAATCTTCAATAACACTATAAAAAGAGCATTGTTTTTTGTATCAATAAAACGCGATTAATTTGCAATGTAATACTGCATTAAATCAACTGGGACAGCACAAGTGACCAGATAAATTTGTGTATTGCGTAACATTATCAAAAAACCGGAAACATTTCCCATCAACATGCTTTACTATTCCTCTGGAGTTCATTATACAACCAAGTATGCTACTCAATTAGTAAACGTAGTTTAAGAACACGGAACTAATTGCGCACAAATCATACATTTTAGAAAGCAATACATGTAGAATCACCAATTGAATTGCAAATAGCTTTCCATTAGCTGTGTTGAATTTTATCTGCACCATAGTCTATATAGAAAAAATTCACCAAGCTAACCGAGGGGCATAGTAAACAGTTATTTCAAAACCCACAAATTTGAGTTAAAATCCGCCTTCGGGGTATAAAACTGTTGCCTCTACTTCTCTTTTCATACTCAATTGAAAGTTGACAGTAACAAATACGATATCGCAAGGTTTATAATGTAAAGTTGTCTGCGTTTAATTACGGACACACTTCGTAGACCCGTTAATTTTTACACATGTTCGTGTTGATGATTGAGTAGCGATTGACATTCTATTAATTCCATTTCCATTTGACAACATTAATCTATTTATATGCGATATTACTACTACACTGTATTGGACATATATTGTGATACATAAGTAATACGCGTGCATTTGTAAATTTAATGTACATGTAAAATGCAAAATAACAAATGGAAAAATGTTCTCCTTGACTATAACAATCGGAGACAACAAATTGGTGATGACTAGACAAACAAGTCCAATCGATATAATTATGATAATGCATTTGTTTTTAAATAAAATATTATATTACTGATATGTTAATAAGTAGAGCATGAGGAAGCAGTTAGCTCAAATCTCTGTCATTTACCGTAGATTAACCGACGAAACTTCAACACGGAATCTATCAACTCAACATATGTGTACACTTGAAACCGACTAATAATCCGTCTTCTCGTTTTACTACTGAATAGATAATAAGTAGTTTAAAGCATTACATCGATTTTTTCAAATAGATGAAAATAAACATTTGTTTACAAAATGACGTGGCAATTGTGACATAAGCAGTTGGCGTGCAAACAAACACAATGTGCAAAGTTATAATGCAAGATATTATAAAATAAATATTTTTGTTACAAACGAAATAGTTCAAGGTAGATAGCATAAAATATTTAAGATGCGAAAAAGTAGCGTAAACGACATTGATCTGAAAGTTGTTGCTATTGTCTCAGGAAAGCAATTGCATAGGGTAGAAGATGGGAAAAATGGAGTACCAGGGCATCGATCCCCGTACCTCTCGCATGCTAAGCGAGCGCTCTACCATCTGAGCTAGTACCCACAACAACGGCCACAAATTAACCTAATCCAATTAACTATTTATCCCATTACTATCCTTTATTAACCCTAATGCTTTTCCTTTATTGTTGATATAGCAAAAATGAACTTCTTTCTAACGAAAACCTTTTTGCTTTAATACCTACTTATGTGCAAGCTATTTATTAAGAATTTTAGTACAATGTCTTAATGAGTGCAACATAACCTTTATGTCCCCAATGTACAGTCTTCACTAAAAACTCCACTTATCTCAATTGGTGGACAACTACTTTGAGCTTTTCAACTTAATTGAACAGGGAAGCACCAAACTAGTTGTATCAATATTTTGTTTAGCAGTGTTCCAAGACTGATTTAATCCCATGTCACAATTTGGGACAACAACTGGAACTGCCAAGTAGGCTTTGGAAAATTTGGCAGTATAGTTGTCTGTGAACAGGGAGCAATCCGGAGCAGGAATACCGGATCTACTCTTGGCAATATAAGCTTTATGTCCCCGATGTACAGGTAAATTGGTAATAAGGACGTTTGCGTATAGACTGTCCAGCTTAATCAAACAAGTCAATTGTAAGATATGAAATCTTGCAAAATGGGTGTTGGGCGGATTAGCAATCAACTGAGCTGTTTATTATCTGAATACCTTGACTTGCAACATAACCTTTATGTCCCCAATGTACAGTCTTCACTAAAAACTCCACTTATCTCAATACTATGGTCTTCAAAAAGGGATGTGTTAGGACGACATCGAATCTCGATCAATAAGTGACTCATCGGACGAATCATAATGAAGTCCGATTGTATGACAGACAGCCAGTGGAGTGGATAACAAGCCCACTTTTATGTATGTCATTTGTAATTTGTAATATTTGATTCTGGTCTAAACCTTGTGTTGTATTCTTATTTTTGATCCTGGGACTAGTGGATTAGCATTAGGGTTAATAAAGGATAGTAATGGGATAAATAGTTAATTGGATTAGGTTAATTTGTGGCCGTTGTTTGGGGTACTAGCTCAGATGGTAGAGCGCTCGCTTAGCATGCGAGAGGTACGGGGATCGATGCCCTGGTACTCCATTTTTCCCATCTTCTACCCTATGCAATTGCTTTCCTGAGACAATAGCAACAACTTTCAGATCAATGTCGTTTACGCTACTTTTTCGCATCTTAAATATTTTATGCTATCTACCTTGAACTATTTCGTTTGTAACAAAAATATTTATTTTATAATATCTTGCATTATAACTTTGCACATTGTGTTTGTTTGCACGCCAACTGCTTATGTCACAATTGCCACGTCATTTTGTAAACAAATGTTTATTTTCATCTATTTGAAAAAATCGATGTAATGCTTTAAACTACTTATTATCTATTCAGTAGTAAAACGAGAAGACGGATTATTAGTCGGTTTCAAGTGTACACATATGTTGAGTTGATAGATTCCGTGTTGAAGTTTCGTCGGTTAATCTACGGTAAATGACAGAGATTTGAGCTAACTGCTTCCTCATGCTCTACTTATTAACATATCAGTAATATAATATTTTATTTAAAAACAAATGCATTATCATAATTATATCGATTGGACTTGTTTGTCAGTCATCACCAATTTGTTATCTCCGATTGTTATAGTCAAGGAGAACATTTTTCCATTTGTTATTTTGCATTTTACATGTACATTAAATTTACAAATGCACGCGTATTACTTATGTATCACAATATATGTCCAATACAGTGTAGTAGTAATATCGCATATAAATAGATTAATGTTGTCAAATGGAAATGGAATTAATAGAATGTCAATCGCTACTCAATCATCAACACGAACATGTGTAAAAATTAACGGGTCTACGAAGTGTGTCCGTAATTAAACGCAGACAACTTTACATTATAAACCTTGCGATATCGTATTTGTTACTGTCAACTTTCAATTGAGTATGAAAAGAGAAGTAGAGGCAACAGTTTATACCCCGAAGGCGGATTTTAACTCAAATTTGTGGGTTTTGAAATAACTGTTTACTATGCCCCTCGGTTAGCTTGGTGAATTTTTTCTATATAGACTATGGTGCAGATAAAATTCATACACAGCTAATGGAAAGCTATTTGCAATTCAATTGGTGATTCTACATGTATTGCTTTCTAAAATGTATGATTTGTGCGCAATTAGTTCCGTGTTCTTAAACTACGTTTACTAATTGAGTAGCATACTTGGTTGTATAATGAACTCCAGAGGAATAGTAAAGCATGTTGATGGGAAATGTTTCCGGTTTTTTGATAATGTTACGCAATACACAAATTTATCTGGTCACTTGTGCTGTCCCAGTTGATTTAATGCAGTATTACATTGCAAATTAATCGCGTTTTATTGATACAAAAAACAATGCTCTTTTTATAGTGTTATTGAAGATTAGATGAGGTTTGTCGCTTTGGTTAATTTCAGTAAGAGAGCAAGTAACTGATTGTTGTTGAGTATGTGTAAATAATAAGACACACTTGTTTTTAATCAATTATTACACTACTGCATTGAATTGTTTGCAAGATTTAATCGAATTGATATAATGCTATAATGGTGCTATTGTAGAATCACACTCCAGCATATGTGTGCGTCTGTTTAGAGTAATGATGTTTCCGCCTTATATCTGATCATTGCTCAAATTCCTACAGCAGTGAGTAAGGAGTGAATACAAACAGACGTGATTTTGTTTAAATGATTATCGTCAGTCTAACTGCAAATGTAGATGTAGCGTCATCCTCCAGTTTTAGTATTGTAGGTGTCTCCACCCAAGTTTTGAATCTGAATCAGGAACGGACTATAAAGTAATCGTTTACCATGCCCCTCGTTTAATGTACAAAAATATTTTCTATGTAAATTATTATACAGTTTAAATTTATCAACAAACCGTAGAAAGTAATTCGCTATTCTGGCTGTTAATTACATTGCATACGATTTATGTTATTTTAGTTGTATTCTTTAATGGTACGTTTGATTATTCAGTAGAATAATTGTTTGTATAAAAGTTAAAGGTGAACACTGAAGTAATAGTGAAGTCATTTTATTAGAAATATAAAAGTTTCTAGTTGACACAGACTTGTTTAACACTGAAGTACATCTCTAAGTGTTTATCTTACTTATGGGTTCCACATTACACGTTTCTTTTCAAAGTGTATATATTAATAACAGTAATAACAGTAATAACAATAATAATAATAATAATAATAATAATAATAATAATAGTAATAATAATAATAATAGTAATAATATTAATACTAATAATAATAATAATAATAATATTAATACTAATAACAATAACAATATTAAAACCATTTATGAGATTATTGAATTTATTGTAGCATTTAAATATTATAAGTATCTACTTAAATTACTTTTGCTAATTCAATAGTATAATTGATTATATATAAATATAAAAAACCAGTATCTCAATTGATTGGATATCCGCCTTTCGAATTCTACAATGATGCTGGATAACATATATACCTTTCCAGTCGACACAATTTATTTTGGTTATTTTTCAAACATTCAAGATGTTTATCTTGTTGTAAATCAACTGAGGTCGTTTGAATTCATGTGTCTTATTTATTCGTTCTACTAGTACAATTCATCGTTTCATGTGAGACATGAGTAGATTATAAAACGCACTTGTTTCCGATCAATAATTACAATACAGTTTGCAAGATTTGTTTATTTAGGGTAGTAGACTTTATTGCAATTTTCTTCCAACTTGCAATATATCTTAAAATTTATGCTGATCTAATTAACAAGGCAAACTGGTCTTACCAAGTAATTTATTTCCAGTATTTTTTTTCTTTAATTTTAATTAAAATTTATCTCCTGTGGTGAATTTGTCAAACACGTCTTACAATAATACAACCGGTTGATTATTTGTATTATCTCGGGCATCATATTTTACATCTTTAAGAATTTTTATTTTCTTGTAAAACACAGCATGTTAAACTAACTTTAAAATTATTTTCCTTGATGCTTTTACCTGTGAAGGTTTCAAATATCCAATAATAATGTTTTTTCAATGATGTTTCTTTGATTCAGTGTTGTGGATAAACTTTAAGCACCATCCTACAACATTAGCGAGTTTTCTTCAAGAACAAAATTTTGTTAAATCGTCTAACAACGAATTATCAACAAATGTAGTATGTATTAAAACCCTTTTGCCTAATAAAAACTCAGAGCCTGACGATCATGTTGACAACTTAATTTTATTAAATAAAAACAAACCGCAAAATACTTAATCAGTTAAACTGTTTTTAATGCTTACGTACCTCCGTTTATCTAGTAAAAACAGGAATGAATAATTGCCAGACAATTTGCTACAAACGATAGCAAACATATTTTGGTAACGTTGTCATTCACTAAGCGCGTCTTAAATTGAAATACGTTTTTAGATACATTTTACTCAATACACAAGGTTCCTTGTGTTAAAGGGATTTTTAAATTAAAAATTTTGACTACAGTAGAATCTTCATTAACGAAAACTACTTTTAACAGTTTTGGAACGTTGGATAACCACTTTGCTAATTTAAATCCCTTATTATTTAGTACGTCACGTAGTTCTTTCAATACTAGCATGATTTCTTTCCTTGTCAGCAAACACGTTAAAAGGTCATTAACGTAAAATTGTTTTTTATTATTATTATTAAACTTATTTCATTGCCACATTTGTTTGTAGGCTAAACAAGTTTATGTAAAACAAGTGATGCACAGCCTAAAGAGAAGTTAACACCATACAGGTTAACTGTCCTGAAAAATTCCCGTAGTTGCATATTTAAATTTCCACCTGGTTACTGTAGAAATCGTAATGCATCCCAATCAGCCGTTGACACAGACACATAAAATATAGCTTTTGTATCAACTGTTACTGCCACAAGATGTTTGAACCGTGATATTACTCCAACTAAAGTATTAGTTAAACTTGGACACGGAAATGAGCATTTATTTAACGACACATTATATTTAGCTGCACAATTAAAAACTATTTTTTTGCTGGGATTATACGGATTATCAACTGGATAATGCGGTAAATACCACGTTCTTGCATTAAGTAATTATGGAGCCATTTTTATATGATCTTGCTCTATGTATTTATTTATAACTGATACGTAATGTTTATTTGGTTTCTTGTCATTTTTCAGTTTTGACTTTAAAACCCATAACGCTTGTTGCTTATTCAAGGTAATAATAATTTATAATAACTATTGACATATTTTATTGAATCTTGTATTACATTTAAGACTAGCTTATCCTTGACTGGCATTGCTTTTATTATTAAAACCTTATTGTTTAAATTTTTGTTAAACATTTTTTTTAATTGTAAAAGTAATTTGCAATCCAAAGTTGATATATAATTTGAATTAAATTTATTTAACGTATCGAAGTTTGAAGGTCCAAAACGTGTCCATCACAATTTTGTTTTAATGGCATATGGTTGACCTACGCAACCTATTTTATGTTGTAAAACAAAATGAACTTCGGGTATATCATTTCCTATTACAATTATGGCTTTATTAGTTGATAAGTTATTTACGTTTTACGCCTTATTTGATTTTAATAAAACATTATTGTCAATTGAAGTAATAGTTACATTAGAAATTTCTAAACAAGAGCTAATCGTTTCTCCAATTACAGTTGTAATTGCCAGTTTCCTTGATCTGCTACTAATTTTCATTTTTTATTAAACGTTCATCAATTAGAGTTGAATCAGAGCTATTGTCTAAAAATGCGCACATTTGAAAAGTTGTTCCATCATAATTAACCAATATTGGTACAACCAATAGCACTGCCAATGGAGTAAAGCTTTTGTTTGACTTTATATTCGGTTTCGTTGTCAAAGTACTGTTTTCATTTAAATGTATTATTGATTTTGAATTGTGAATTAAAGAGTTATGTTTTTTACTACAACCAGGTCTTGAACAACGTATTGGATTTTAACAATGAGTAGATGTATGATTGCGCTTTAAACAGTTGAAACAAATTCTAAATTTCTTCAACAACTTAACGCAATTTTTGATTAAACTTTTCAGGAACAATAAACACTCATTTGAAGAGTACCGTTTAATATACATAACGCATTCTGCGGTTTTATTATTAATTTTTTCTAACTTTCTAGTAATGGTGAATGACTAGTCAACTAGTCAAAAACTACTATTTATTATTTTAACTTTATCTTCTGCAAAGTCCGCTAAATTAGCTTAACAAGGTTATCTACCTTTTTTATAATCTGAACCCTTTTTTCAATCCACAAATTTTGCATGTAAACAGGCAATCATTAAGAAAGCTCTCTTAGTGTTCTATGAGAAGTAGAGTCTGCATTGCATCTAATTTCCTTTAATGTCATTTCACGAACTAAACCATTAATTAAATTAGCGATCATAGAATTATATATAACGTGTTTTTGACCAAAACGCTTCTCAAAAAGTGTACGAGCATTTAAATATTTTATTGTTTTCCTAGCTTTACCCTTGTACTAATGTATGAGATAACTTAGTCTCAATTCTGAATTGTTGGTCTTCTTGCAAACATAAACGTCAAAGTTTTTTATAAACAACCAATACTTTATTGGATTTCTATCAAATCTTTGGGAGATCCATCAAACCTTAAATGTTTTTTTATCATTTGCAACTGAGTTATTATTAAACCCATTAACTGATTGAACCCTTTCAGCCCTTTTTATATCCAATAAAGATTTATTTATAATTTGTTTCTTCCAATTTTCTTTATTTAACATTTGCGTCAATTTGTTAATTTCACAAGCGCTATTTAGCCTTTCAGTTTTTACATTTTCAAACTGTTTTTTATGTTTGTCAACTAACAACACAAGTGAGGATAGTGTTTTTTTCTGACATTTGTAAATTTATTCAATTTCTTCCGGTAAATTTAATCAGATCGTTAATTTATCAGTTACGACTTTGGAGGTTTGCAAATTAGTTGTTTTGCTAACTTTGGTTTATCTTTAGCAATACACAGGTTGCTGTTTTCGATAGCAAAGCAAGAATTTCGCTAAATTCGTTTTTAGCCAATTCACAAAATTTTCTATTTTTAGTAGCAACGTAAACAGTTTGTTAACTTCTGTAAGATTCCGTATCTTACAATCGACTTGTTTGATTAAGTTGGACAGTATATACGCAAACGCCCTTATTACCAATTTACCTTTGTTTTACTTGTAGAAAACCTTATTTTTATTACTCAATAAAAATTCTTTAAATATC
>JAKXYG010001052.1:42500-53708 GCA_025895645.1 Cardicola forsteri | reverse complement strand
ATTATTATTATTATTATTGTTATTGTTATTATTATTATTATTATTATTATTATTATTGTTATTATTATTATTATTACCATTATTATTATTATTGCTATTATTATTATTATTATTATTAGTAGTAGTAGTAGTAGTAGTAGTATTATTATTATTACTATTATTATTACTATTATTATTATTATTGTTGTTATTATTATTATTATTATTATTATTAAATTTTTATGCTGCTTTCACTTCTTTGCCCTATTTTAATAAAATGTTATCCTCTTGAGTTGTTTTTAGCATTAGTTTTCTATAGAGGCCAGGTTGCTAATATTGTGCCCAAATTATATTCCTTTATCAACCAGACTTGAGACTGGTTACAGTATATTACGGTGCAGCGCTCGACTTAAACCTAGATAGACATGAGTTCAATTGGCCCACTAAATGTGGGCCCACATTCAGCTGCATGCTAAAATGTACACAGCCAAAAAATGTGCGTTTCCTATCAAACATTTACAAGTAGTAAAAATAAATTAAATTAACTATTAATCATTATTTTTCTACTTCACATCTAACAAGAACAATATTTGTTAAGTAGAGAATATTTTTTAACACCTTAAAATCAAGGTTATGTAAGTCAAGGTTATATAAGGATAACGATAGTGCTTCGGCGTCTAATATATTGATTTTGTAAATTGGGTATTTTGTTTGTCACAAGCGCAAACAAATTGTCAAATTCAATGATTATAAAACGCTTTTTCGTATCGTAATAAAAGACAGTTGATGTTTTGTGATTGGCATAATAAAGCATATTATTTGTTGTGTTTATTAATAGAAAATAATTAAATTCATAAAAAATGTATTAAACAGATTTTTTTAAAAACGAGTTTTTTTCTCCAACGAACATTACAGTTTATATATCAAAATACACAATTGTTTTTAACACAATGTACTCTGAAGTTTATTCTATTTTTATCAGTCAGTGTTTAGTTAGCATTTCGTTTGTCTATTTTACAGACATTGGTAAACATTATTGTATCATAATCATCGTAGTTGGTGTCATTATTTTTACATTTGTACGGTTATTAAACGATTGGTCTCGATGACTTGAAGAATAACATAGTTTTTTTATTAGTAGGCGGCAGTTTTGTTCGCGGAGATTGACTAGGCTCCCTGCTTTCTTGTCAGGGTTACCTCCATGTAGCCCTTGAGGCTACACATAGTATACATATATTTTAATATACCTTTCAAGTACCCTGGGTGTATGCTTAAACTCATCCGCTCTAGCGGATACTAAATTTAAAATATAACATTTTTATATTTTTAAGCACATATTTCTAAGTAATTATAAAATTAAATGTAGAATATATCGTTTAGTTAACTTTTTTCAATTCTATATATATATATAAATTAATTAATTATCCAAACCTAATATCCACGATAACTCATGCATTCCATATTTAGCAACATATCTAACCAACCCAGAATTATAAAAAATAAATTTTGTATTTGAATCTGCCAATTAGTGTTCCTTCGGGGATTGCTTCGATCTACGTAATTTAATTATTTTTACTATTTTGTTTTTAACAAACAGTTATATTACTTATTTATGGGTTTTCAAGAGTGAATTGTCGTATTCACTCGAATAATAAATGCACTTGGTTTCAGTCAATTAGGGGAGCACTATACAGCTGTTTCACATCCTTATTTGGAATCGTCAGCAGTGCATACCTTTCAAGTCTCTCACACACACAGTCTTTGTGGTTTGAGAAATTTATGTAACGATTTTACGACTGTTGTACAATGCTCATTTTGATCAATTTCTAAGTTTTCTAACTTATGCCAACTGTGCAAAAATATTTTTACTATTTTATGATACTGATTTTATGTACTTCCACTAAAGTACTTAATTTTCTGTAATAATCATAATAGCAATAATAATAATAATAATAATAATAATAATAATAATAATATTATTATTATTATTATTATTATTATTATTAAGCTTTAATATCAATAATTTTGTATTTTGAAAATAGTACTTATTAATTTACTGCACACCATGTAATCCAACTAAAATGTAGATAATATGAGATACAATTTTAATTTACAATTAGTTTATACATTATAGAAAATAATGCAATTTATTCTATAAAACATATTTGCAATGTAAAGCATCAAGTCTCTTTTAGAATTCCAAATAAAAACAATAGAAAACGTAAACTGTGAAATGAATTCATTTCTTATATTCTCAACTGTCCTTCAATGTTTTAGTACATGTAGTACATGTAGTTGAAATTTAAGTGTCAGTTACTACAAACCAGTATGCACAGACACACATGCATTAAATTACGACCACACTAAGTTCAATGCAGTTACAAACTTTAATTAATTACTTTCAATTACTTTAAATTATAAATTATATGTTGTTTATTATAATGGACAAAGCGTACATTGTTTATATACAATATAACACATATTTTTCCCTTAAAGAGTTTTGAAAATATTGAAATATATATATATATATATATATATATATATATATATATATAAACAACAATTACATCCCACTGTGTTTAATAAATTAAATTATTGTATGCATATAGCTACTTTCAAACAACAACATCAACAAAATTTCGTTTTCAACATAGTGTTTAAATTTAGTTGATATAGTCTAAAATTGTAGTTTTTTCAACATTAACTGATGTATTGGCAAAAAAAGGCCTGACAAACATATTTCCCAGTTTTGACTTGATTAAAATGGCCACTTGCTGAAAAAAATGTTTCCCCCAAAGGCATTCGAACAGAAACAACCCAAAATAATACATTATCGATTGATTTATTAAACAATGGGGTTTTAAGGGATTATATGTTTTTAGAAATGTTATATTAGTATTGTCAGATTCACTTGAATAATAAATTTACTAGGTTTTCCAGTCAACCAGGAGCACTGTACAGCTGTTTCATCCTTATTTGGAATCATCAGCAGCGCATACCTTTCAACCGTACTATATAGGCTATTAAACCTGGCAGTATGCAGTATTGCTAAACCGGTAGTAACGTAGCAGCATTTGAGGACACTGGGCAATTAGAATTGATCAGATTCACTATAAATAATAAGTTTACAGGTCGAAGGTTATCCACCCGTAGCTCAGTGGTTTAAGGCACTGGCCTGAAACCAGATAGGGCGTGGGTTCAAGTTCATGTGTTTCATTTATGTTTGCTACTTTGAATATTTTTTGGCAGGGAACGCGCATCTTTCAACAGTGAACCCGCATTTCAGTGCCGGTGATGGCATAGACATCGAGTAGTGCACATCTCGACCATTCCGGTACATAAATGATGTATTAATAGGTTTTCAGGGGTAAAATATGATAATTGTCCGATTTACTTCAACCAGAAGAGCTGTTTTACATTCTGGTTTGGAATTATCAGCGGTGCGTACCCTTCAAGTTTTACACACACACACACATGTATATAAACTTGAATTTACGTCCTATCTGGTGTCAAGCCAGCGCCTTAATCATTGAGTTACGGATGGTTAAAACTAACTCTGTAAATGTGTTATTTACAGTGAATCTGATCAATTCTAATTGCCCAGTGTCCTCAAATGATGTACTTTACAATCGCTAACATGTAAGTGAAGAATCCCTCCCACTAAGATTTTTACTATGTAATGATTAACGAATTGACTCCACAGTAAACTGTTGACGAAAAGGAAAAGTTGAGGCATAACACGTCATATATATTACAATCTATATATATATATATATATATATATATATATATATAGTGTCTGGGTGGTCTTACGGCTTAAATGTAAACAGTAAGATGAATTCATTTTGTATATTCTCTTCAATCACAAACATGAAAGAATGGTATATATATATATATACAAATAATTATATAGTGTAACTTTACATTAATGACTGCACAGATATGCACATACAACACAAGCCATTGATAAAGTTACAAATTATTTTTATGCACACAAAATGAGCTTGAATGTGGATGAATGTAAACATATTCAAATGTTTGTACCATATTGGAGGCCTGAGCAGTCATTGAACACCTTACAACAATTGTCATAATTAACTTGTGACTGGAGAGAATGTACGCAATAAATTCATTTCACAGTTTACATCTTCGGTATCCATACATAAGTGTAAATCGGCTTAAAATAGACATTCATTTAGTTATATTTACTACTTTGAATGTTTTACACGGGGAACACATCTTTCAGCAGTAGACATAGTTTAGCAAAGCCAAAATTGAGCCCGCATTTAGTGGGCCGGTGATGGGATTCAAACCCGTGCTTACTCAGGTCCAAGTCAAGCGATGTACTGCTAGACCAGCCCGGTACAAAGAGCCTAGGCTGCTAAGCAGAGTTGGGACCAAGTTTCTAACTTTACATAGGGTTGATTAATGTGCACATGTAAACAGGAAAAAGACAGTAGCTTATGTTGTATATTAAAACAATTATTAAAATATTTTTTGTGTATTTATGTTTTATTTTCAATTATTTTTGCTAAACCCACGTATAACTCCGCCTAGTATGGACTAAAAATGATTCAATCTAGCCAGTTCCAAGTCTGGATAAAGGAGGATGGTTTGAGCGCGCAAGGTTAGCAACCTGGCCTCTGTAAAAAATTTATAGTTCTACGGAAACAATCAAAAGGACGCCATTCCGTCAAACAACGGCAAAGAAGTGATCTCGCGTATATGGATGACAGAGTTACACAGATGACAGGGTTGAGTGAAAGCCGAAAGAAAAATCAATTTTCGATTTGCAGAATCTTCAATGCCAACGAGACTTTGTTGTTGTTGTTGTTGTTTTGCTGTAATTGTTGTCTTATTGCCCCATGATTATTTTTAAAGCAAAAAGGTTTTGTATAATATATAATATAATATAATATAAACCCATGTATAATATGAGTCGGCAATACAAAAGTTTTTTTATTTTCTGTTAGTTACCAAATTTTTGAAAAGTAAATTGTGAATTATGGGTGTTTTATATATCAACTATTTTTGTTTGAACAATATTGCGGCTTTTTATTGAACAAAAATATATTATTTTTACTGTTTTTTTAATATTTACACAACTTGAAATGAAATTAAAATGTTAATATATACTAGAGAACACGAAAATGTTTACAATTTTTGTAAATTTGAAATGATTTTTTTTTAATCTACAGTTTAAGATAATAAAAACACTATAACGCTAAATTGAAAAAATTACATTAAATTAAGTTTCCTTTATTAAAAAAACGTAAACATTTTTTACTAAAATGGTTTCTAATTGTCTAACCAGTCCGAACTTGAATAAAGAAGGGGGAATTAAATGCAAAATTAGCAACGTAACCGCTTCATAATAATAATAACAACAACAATAAAAATAGTAATAATAATAACAGTAATATTAATAATAATATTAATAATGATAATAATAATAATAATAATAATAACAACAATAATAATAATATAAATAATAATAATAGTAATAATATAAATAATAATAATAATAATAATAATAATAATAATAATAATAATAAAAATAGTAATAGTAATAATAATAGTATTAATAATAAGAACAACAGTATTAATAATAATAATAATAATAATATTAATAATATTAATAATAATAATACTAATAATACTAATAATAATAACAATAAAAATAGTAATAGTAATAATAATAGTATTAATAATAAGAACAACAGTATTAATAATAATAATACTAATAACAATAACAATAAAAATAGTAATAGTAATAATAATAATATTATTGTTAAAAATAATACTAATATTATTAATAATAATATCAATAATAATAGTAATCATAACTTATCGATTTGCACACTGCTTACAAATATTTTATTTTTATAATTTTGTATATTACACATTTGTACAATAAATGTATTTGCATCCATAGGGAACTAATTTCTAGAGATTGGAATAAACACAGTATGGAAGTAATGAAATAAATATTTCTTTTATATTACTATATATTTTACTAGTAACTTGTACTAATAATAGTTGTGTTTTTACACATTGCACTGTTTAAGAATAAACAAAATTAACATATGTATTTATTCAACAAACAGATAAAATGTAAAGTCGCAATTTTTAATTATAAAAATAGTTGAAATAACAGTTGTATTATTACATTGGCAAAAAGAATTATCAACATATGAAATTGTTTATTTAAAGTGTAAATTCAATATTTAGAAAAAAATAATTTGTTATTTTGCAAATGCCAACTTTATCAATTTTATTCATAATTTAGATTTTTGTTTAGAAGGACAAGCATGATTTTTAACAAGTGAACCTTTGGCGAAACTGATTGAGTTCCAAATTGCCGAACTCAAATACTTTGCTCAGCAATCTAGCCAGTTTCAAACCTTGATAGAGAAGGAGGCTTTGTGGTAAAAAGGGCATTCTGGGATTAAAAAAAACCGTCATAATGATGCAAAAAAAACTGACCAGAAATAGTGACTTTTTATAACACAGGAGAAGACGTCAAACGACGAATCAAATCTATGACTACTAATTCTTCCATGCCCCTAATTGTTTTTATACATTCATACGGGATGCTAATGATCCTGAGGATTTGAGTAATGCTTATAAAGTTTCAATTTCCAATGATGGTGATATTCCTGACTGTTCGTCCTCCACGTGGTGCATCCTGGACTAGATGCCTCTAGGCATCTAGACTAATAACAGCAGGGTCCGAGTGCACAGCGGTATAACTGGGCTTCCGCTACGGCGGATGGGTGCGAACATACACCCAGGATACTTAAAAGGTATCTAAAGGTATACGTATATCATATGTAGCCCTTGGGCTAAGAAACATAACCCTGACAAAAAAATCAGGCGGCCTCGTCAATCTTTGCGAACAGTGGCGACGTCACAAGGATGCCGTCTACCAGCCAAAAAACTTTGTTATTCTTCCACGTTTATTACGCTTATCAATCCATCGAAATCGATCTTTTGCTATGTCGTATAAATATGGGAAATAATGAAGAGGTGACCATGTGATCATCAAACAAAATGAATGAATGAATATATATATATATTTATATTTATATTTTGCCAACATTTGGTAACATTTAGTACCGGAGTGATCCAGCAGTAGAGCGCTCAATTTAAACTTGAGTAGGCATGGATTCGAATCCCACCGGCCCACTAACTGCGGGCCCACATTTGGTTGTGTCAACAATGTCCACTGCCGAAAGATGCGTTTTTCGTCGAAACATTCAAAGTAGCAAACATAAATAAATAAAAACATACAATAAAAAGGCCCACATTCAATGCCAGTAATAAAAATCGAATTCACGGCCACACAATTATGAGTTGAGCGCCTTCATTATCTCGACCACCTCAGCAGTATAGGTATATTTTTTAATTAACTGTTCTATTTAATTTTTCTACAATAAATGTTTAACGAGATACATAGCTTTTATCAGTAGACATTTCAACAAATCTGATGGGGGTTCCCCCCCACACCCATGTTGAAGACAAGCGTTGTACCGCCTAACCACTTCGGCGCACATGTATGGAAAATAAAAACAATGTTGCATTATTTGAATTCAACATGTGAACAACCGTATTTCATTTTCTTTTGTTAATTTCTCCGTTTTTTCAAGTATATATTGAGACAAATTGAAAAATAGGGGACGTAGAAAATAAATAAAAAGTTACCGTAAATTTTAACTTGCTTCAAAATTGGCCAAGTTATAATGTTATTCTTATTAGTAATAGTAAAACGGATAAACACATATAATAACGAGATTGTAGGTTTATATATATATATATATATTTAAAAATCCACATAATAGACAGAGTTATAATAAAAGTTATATTCACATTTTCATTACTGAATCAATGTTATTATTGCAATGAATCATAGAGAATGCAAATTGATTCTGTAATTATACATACATTTATATTTCTATATCCTGACAATTCCGTTCCAGTACATTTATAATTATCATTAAAATTTAATGACTGATGTCGCTTCCTCCTATCAGTATATTTAAACAACCCACAATTAGTAGCATACTGTTTGTTGTACAGTCATTAGTCATATCTGTCTACATGTATACATATATTTTGATATAGGTTTGTCCAGAATTTAATGTAGACTATGTGATCAGTGTCATTTGACAAGATTTATGCTGAAATCGTTTTTGTATAAACAATTACAATTTGTCAGCATATCAGTTATTGAAAATGTACAACAAGATAAGGTGCTTAATTTATATATATATATATATATATATAGGAATATTTTGATAATAAATATTTTGGTAAGTAGATACAAAATATTATTGTTATTATTATTATTATTATTGAAATAAATAATTAATAGTAATCAATAGTGGTAAATAAAAGAATAAATGTCAACTACTGATAATGCCACATAAAATACAAAATGTCTTTTTACAATTCAATACATTTATTACACAATCAATTGATGGAATATGTAATAGCATCACTAGTGAATAGGAATCTCTGACCATCAAAGATAAGAAACATGACCGATGTAAAACAGACAACGACAAAAAATCAATTGGCATTTTTATGTGTAACGAATAGTGTGTATTGAATACAGATAAAAAAAACTTTGTCATTTAGTCCTTTACTTTAAATAAAATTAAATTTGGATAACCTTCAATCCAATCACAATGTTCCAGCAAGTTGGTTTACTACAACAGTGAAGATTCCTTGTTTGTGAATTCGTAAATCAAACAAAACTGGAAAAGATGGTCACATCATTTCCTAAATATTACTCGTCTAGTCTTTTCCTACGAGGTAATCAACGAAGATGATTAGGGATATACGCAGATTGAGTAAAATGACTATTGATTAATGGGGTTCTGCAACAACGAACACAATCGGAAATGCCGCCTTGATGTCTTTTGTGTAACCAATGTCACTCATATAGAGGTGCATTATCTATTCGTCATTGCATAGCAATTTCCACTCATCTATCTATTCATTTGCTTGTGTAATAGATTGATTAAATTGTAGAAAACTTTCATACCCAGGTAGAAACAAAGAATACAGCCCCAAACTCCATATGGTTTTGCTCGTTGTCTTCTATTGAACGCACTCACTTAATAACTAGTAAAATATTTTGACCATTCCCAGATATTTGTAAGTCTCTCAACATTTATTGGCCCTGTATGTCTAGCACAGTAAAAGAAAGACAATTAAAATGGATTGGCCATGTTTTACGTAGATCGCCCACTCATCCAGCCAGAATAACTATGGAAGCCCATCTATTACCCGAATGGATAAGAAGGCCAGGTGGCCAACGGAAAATTTGGACGGACATTGTAGCATGCGAAGTCAGTCCTTTTATTTATGCTAAGCCTCCTCGTCCAAATGAATTACTTAATTGGGCGTCCGTTTGCTTTGCGGTTTGCAGCCAACAGAGATCATTGGAGGGGTTTAACACGGGGGATGCAATTAACATTTAATGTCAGCACACTTTTAGTGTCGTTCTTTAAGTACACACTACACAAGTTGACGTTTTTGCAGACGTTTTGGTTTTTTGGACTACCCTGGGTAATAATAACCGGTGAGGGATGTTTATCCCCGATGATGTTGTTGATGATGAGCCCCAAAATTCTAGTTAGGCGAGTGTCACTACCAGCACTAAACGCAAGCTTTCATCTTGGTTACTAATGGTATGGCCAAACGGTACAGCGCTTCAATCGAACCTGGGTAAGCATGGATTTGATCTTTATTCACCGGCCCACTACATGCCGGCTTTCATTCGACTTTGTTACAATGTCCACTGCTGAAAGGCATGCGTGTTTCTTGTCTCAAAACATTTGCAAGTAGTAAAAATCAATAGATAGAAATAAATGTCCATTTGATGGAAAAAGATTTTTATAAAACATTTAAAAATTACCCAGTGTAGTGTACCCATTAATAGCAAGACAACCGTGTATAAAGTATTTATTTTACTTAAAAACAGTGAATTTAATTAACAAAAAAAACAATTTATCTAAAATTTAATTTCCCACAAACATCTATATTTAATTTTATTATAATTTTAACACTTAAGTGTGATAGAAGTCAGTTTTTTGTACTTTGTGTATGTCACCTTCTATTATTTATTTTAATTTTATGTTTGCTACTTTGAATGTTTTGTGAGAAACATGCCTTTCAGCAGTGAACATTTTAGCGAAGCCGAACGTGAGGCCACATTTTAGTACCGGTGGTGGGATTCAAACCCATGCTCACCGAGGTCCAAATCGAGCGCTGTACGGATATATCACTATTATCATTCCATTAATATTATTATTATTATTATTACTATTATTATTATTATTATTATTACTATTATTATTATTATTATTATTACTATTATTAAAAGAATTACAAGTGAACTATTCTAGTCAGTCGCAATATAAACAAATGAAACTTGAATAATAATAAACAAATTGTTAATATTTTCAAATTAATTTTTATAACACAATAATGTAAACATTTACAATTTTTCTGCTTCTATTTTTACCTGCTATTTTTTAAGTTATTTAAACACAAAATGATTGTGTATGCATTTTTAAAAAAATGATGATAATAATAATAATAATAAACAAAAATACGTAATATGTGCATGTTGTGTCATAACCAAACCATTAACAACTGAAAATGCCCCTTAGCCACAAATCGATATTCATTAGGCCTCTACCTATGAACTAGCCGTGACTAACATATGATTGTATTTGCCTCTATTAATTAACTACGTTGAGATAAAAAAAAAATAAGCAACCATTTAACCTGTAAAGAAAAAAAAGTAAACACAGTAAATAATCAAATAAAAAACTCCCAATTGGAGGGAATAGATAATTGAAATGTGGGGAAAGAGAGTTAGTTATAGTTGATGTTATCTTTTGTTTTTTGTGATTAGCTGCATGCTGGTTTTTAGACAAGCAGTTGCTAGCGCGTTTTCTTGTTCGTTTTCAAGTGAAACAGGCTTGATACAAACAAAATATTCCATTGTGAGGGTATAGAGTTGTGTAATATGAAATTAAAATATTGTATTCGTTTGATTAACCAATTTGGTTCATCGTTCTGTCATGACTAGTGGATAAACTTGTTTCTAAAACAAAATACATTTTTGCAGGGTTATAATTATCAGATTCAGTTGAATAACAAATTCTCCAAGAGCACTCACTGTACAACTGTTTCATCCTTATTTGGAATTAT
>JAKXYG010001052.1:12500-40000 GCA_025895645.1 Cardicola forsteri | reverse complement strand
GAGTACAAATATAATTATTTGCCTCAATAAGTTGTATTTTTTGTTTTATTAAAAAGAAAAAAATATTTTTCTTTGTTTAAAAACCATATTTTATGTAGTTGCTTATTGATTCACACATACACGTGTATAATTACTTGGAAATAAAAAATAATATTTTTGGTTGTATTAAATCTAAATAATTATTTCTGATTATATATATACGTAATATTCTATAATTTAATGGCATAATAATTTTGAAATAATTGTTTTACATTATACAAACAATAATAATAATCATTATTTTTTTATTAATAATTTGTGTACTCTATTTATTATTATTATTATTATTATTATTATTATTATTATTATTATTATTATTATTAATATGATTATTATTATTATTGTTATTGTTATTATTAATATTATTATTATTATTATTATTATTATTATTATTACTATTATTATTATCGCTTTAATATCTCACTAGAGATACATTCAGCGTAAAAATACATTTTCACCATCAATGTAGAAAAATAACAACAAAAATTAAAAAAGTAGTAGTACAAATAATGGGAACAAAATGCAATGAATATAAATACAGTTAATACAGTAAACATGTGACTTTAAAAGAATTCAAAATTATTATACTTTGAATAAGTGATTATATATATATATATATATATACTGTTTTATACTTCAAACTTACATTTATCAAATAAAACAGTAAGGTTCTACTAAAATATTAATCAAAACCAAAATTTAAAGAATAACTGATAAGTGTAAAAAATTAATCTATGAATTTTTTATGACAATTGTTTCTTAAATAAAGGAATTTTTGTTTTAATATGACATTATTACAATAATAATCGCTAATTTGACTTATTATCCAAAAGAATACAATTGAAAAAAATTAACTATTTACTTATTGAAAATAAAGTTTTCTGTCACAACACGCGTCAAAAATTAACATTTTCTTAAATAACGACAATGCAAAGTCAAAATACATATCTCAAAACAATTTTACATTTTACATTGGTAATTCTATTTATTCTGCCATTGTTTAGTTTTTGCTTGGTACTACTTTCAATGTTATTCAAGTACCGCTAGCGGGAATCGAAACCGTAAAAAAATAATACAATAGGTTACATGATGGTTGAAATGCCAACACATTTATTTGGTTTAAAAAATTTAAAATAAACTAGATTTTCAAAGTGTATAATACAAATGATAAAATTTAATTGTTTAGCTAATAATAATAATAATAATAGTAATAATAATATTATTAGTTCCAAATAAAAATATAAGAAGACGTAAACTGTGAGATAAATTCATTTCGTATATTCTCGTCAGTCACAAACATAACATTTTAGTGTATATATATATATATATATATATAAACATATCATTAGTATTATTAATAGTACTAATGATAATAACAGTAGTAACAAAAATAAGAAAAACAACAACAATAATAATAAAAACAATAATAATAATAATGATAATAATATTAATAATAATATTAATATTAATTAATAATAATAATAATAATAATAATTAATAATAATAATAATAATAATAATATTAACAATAATAATACTAATGATATATAAGAAGACGTAAACTGTAAGATAAATTCATTTATATATTATATATAGTATATAAATATAATATATATAAACATATAATATATATATATATAATAGTACTAATATATAATAACAATATTAATAAATAATAAAAACAACAACAATAATAATAATAATAATAATAATAATAATAATAATAATAATAATAATAATAATAATAATAATAATAATAATAATAATAATAATAATAATAATAATAATAATAATAATAATAATAATAATAATAATAATAATAATAATAATAATAATAATAATAATAATAATAATAATAATAATAATAATAATAATAATAATAATAATAATAATAATAATAAAATAATAATAATAATAATAATAATAATAATAATAATAATAATAATAATAATAATAATAATAATAATAACGATAATAGTATTGATAATAATGACATTAATCCTCCTAACTGGCATTAAATGTAGGCCTATGTTCGGTTATGCTAATTTATACACTGCTGACAGATGTTACCCGCAAAACATTTAAATTAGTAAGCATTAAAACAATAATTAAAATAGGAAATGCAGGTCATGACTAAGTCAAATTCACCCGTGCCTGATAATTGTTGTTGTACAAATAATAAATTCCATTATATGCATAAAACACAGTCGAAACAGATTTCATAAAATAACATTTGAAAAGTGCGAGTTGTATGAAAGTACAATTGTTCATTCGACTCTATACAAATTTATCCCAAATCATGCTGAATATATAACGCACAACTTTGTGTGTATAGCAGCAGCGCAATGAATAAATATGCAATCAATAATGTAGCCATTATATTGTGTCGAATTAATCAAAATTAGACCAATCATTTATGAATAACATGCTGACAGAAGCACGTTAAACAAATAATAGATTGATTGCAAGAAAAAAGAACCGCATTTGTAACAAATTGTAGTTTGTATTTACCAACATGGCACTCAATTACGATTTTGTGTCTGAAAACACACAATATCAATAAAGGTATGAACTTGTTTGGTATTCAATTCGCCCAACATTAATGTACTGACCGTTTATGCCAATGATATGTAACAATAAAATTGTTCCATGTAATCGTTTGGCAATGTAGGTTGTGCATATAATAAACATTTGATTTCCTTTTTAAGTTATTCAAACTATTTGTTAATGCTTGAATAATTGTACTTTTATACAATTTGCACTTTTCAAATATTATTTTATTAAATCCGTTTCGACAATGTATCATGTAAATAACGGTATTTATTATTTGCACAACAACAGATTTCAAGCATGGGAGAATTTGACTTAGTCATAACCTGCACTTATTATTATTATTATTATTATTATTATGTTATGCATGTTTTTATATGTTGAATGTAATTCTATTATTAATTAACAAATAAATAAAATGTGGTAATTTAATATTATTATTATTATTATTATTATTATTATTATTATTATTATTATTATTATTATTATTATTATTATTATTATTATTATTATTATTATTATTATTATTAGTATTAGTAGTAGTAGTAGTAGTAGTAGTAGTAGTAGTAGTAGTAGTAGTAGTAGTAGTAGTAGTAGTAGTAGTATAGTTATTATAATAGTTATTATTACTGGTAAAATGCTTTATAAAAAGCATTATTTAGCAAGTGGATATTTTAGCAAAATCGGACAGGGGCCTGCGCATTTAATGTCTAGGATTGTGCCTATTGTTGTTTTTTTTTGAGAACTATTTACTTATGAAAATATTCAAAATACTTTGCCCTAACCTTCCTTCCTTTTCAACCGGATAAAATTTTGTTGCTATTTCCAATTTCCTAAATAATCACAATGTCAGTAATACATTCCTTTGTTTTTAATTTTAGATGAATTTATTTTCCAATAAGTAAATTACTTTTTGCAGACATAATCTTACAAATAATATTATTTATCATTAAGCTGTCAATCTTGATCCATCTAAATAATCGAAATTAGACAATTGATATGCATTTAGTGGTACAAAATTAACAAAAACAACAAAAACAACTTTATGAAAACAATATCAGAATAAAAGTAAATTTCAAAATACGATTGTTTAATGTCAAATAGCTATTTGGCTTTACTATTTCAAAATGCTAATATAATACTTAAAATATCATCTTTTTTCACTATTTACAATAAACATTGAAATGTGTGGTTTGTGCTAATTGCACATGTAAATTCATTGATTCATGTAGAAACAGTAATTTGCTGGGTTTACTGCTTAAATGTTGGCAGGACATTATTTTCTGCCCGTGAGCCGATGGAAAACGAATTTCAGTGTTTTAGTCACTTGTACGTAAATTTAAATTTATAAAACTATTTTTGTATTTTTACCACATTTAGTCTTTTGACAGCAGACGGATCTTTCAGTTGTGGCAAAACCGAACGTGGGCTCACATGGATGAAACATTCAGGTTTAAGTTGCACACTGTATCGCCAGACAACTACGATCAATATGTTAAAATGTTGCTGGTTTAAACGTCAAACGTTGCATAGATTGACAGATTTTCATTGTATAATAAAAATGCTTAAAAACCGGTGTTGCGGTAGACAACGTGTTTTTTTAGTGATTACTACTTTAAGTGTTTGGACAAAAAACGCTTCTTTCAGCAGTGGACATTGTTTAGCGAAGCCGGTGGTGGGATTGGAAGCCCCCGATAACCAGTCAGATCCAAATCGAATTCTATAGGGCTAAACCACCCCGGCACAAATAATGCACTTTATCTGTTTTTAATTAACAATTTGTATTTTGTTTACAAACACCAAAATTAAGTGGCAACACTAAATAGTTTTTTTTCAAACGTTTAAACAATAAAAATGGGAAACAGTATATTAGGAATTAGTTAAAATATAAAGACAAGCATTTTTTTTTACTAAAAGCAGTTATAAGTCCACTGAAAAAAGTTTTCAAACCAAGCTTCTTCAATTAAAAAGAGTAAGAGACACTGTCAATCTAACGAACTTCGATAGGAAAGTGAAATCACGATTCCAATGGCATAATTGAATAAACGTTAGAAAGTACATTGTTATATCTTATGTCAAAACTTACATGGGAATAAATTATGTAATATGTTAGCATAACGTCAAACACTTATTTAAAATTAACAAATTTTATTTCAATATTATTAATATGTGTGCATAAAAACATAAATTGGTATAGAAATGACTTACCAAAATCTATAGCAATTTAATTTAAATAAAATGAAATAATACGAATATATTCATGTACATAAATTATCCTGTTAGTTGAATTATTTTCCGTTGCACATTCTACGCTAATATCTCCACATTATTAATCCGTTTTTTTAAATGTAAAATAGATTTTTTTACAATTATTAACTGTTCCTTTGTAGCTTTCAGTTTTATCCTCTATACTACTTGCAAAATGTTTATATAAATTTTGTATGATTTATTGAAATATTGAAAGTAAAAAAATATTTTTTATTTGAATTAGATAAACATAGCCTGATGACAAATACATTGTAGTGAAAAAATATATAGTTGAGTAATAATTGTAAAAACGGTAGGTACACATTATATTAATTCTTCAGACAAGGTCATTTGAAAATACTATTTCCTGATTGGCCAATTAGTAGCCAATCCAATTGATTTCTCGTATAACCTTTGAATTTAGTGCGTTTTTTGTCTTAACAACTAATGTTGCTGCAATTTATATTTATGTTTGTTGGAAAAAAGTCTTTTTAATTTTAATCAATAATGGGTTAATAAAAATTTTAAACGTTTTTTTTTTCAAATTATACAAATTATAGCAAGGCTTCGCATGCGGGAACATGTTACCGGTCAAGCATTCGCCCAACGATAACCAAAGCAATGATGCAGAGGTATAATGCTGGATTAAAATTTGGGCACGCATGTGTTTGATCTTCACCAGCAGCACTAAATATAGTGTGCTTTTGCTAAAATGTTCACTTGATAAAGCATTCAAGAGAAAATAAAGAAAATAATAATTTATTTAATACTTCAGTATTTAAAGCACTGTTTTATAATGTCTCCCAACTTTTATAAAAAAAATTTTTTACCTATTTTTATATTTAAGAAACACATTAAATTCTTTTTAAAGAGAATCAGAAATAAACCCAATTCCAAACCTGGATAAAGAAGAAGGGTTTGAGTTCAAGGTATTGGCCTGTGTAAAAAATCTAAGCTACAGAAACAATAAAGAGACATTATTCCTGTTAACAACAGCAAGTTACATTATTGTGAAAGCCGAAAGAAAGCTCAATCATTCATTAAACAAAGACCAGGAGTAGTCTACCGGTACAACGCTCGAATTCGGACTTGGGTGGGCATTTGGGTTTAAATCCCACCGCCGGCCCACCAAAATGCGGGCCTATGTTCGGCTTCGATACGATGTCCACGGATGAAAGATACGCATTTCTCGTGCAAACATTCAAAGTAGTAAAAATAAATAATAATAGCAAAAAAAAGGTGGATAGACTACAAAAAACTTGACCAAGAACGATTTGGAAAGATCTAACTGAAATGAATATCTCATGAACAATCAAACAAACAGTTTGACAAAATGACATGTAGAATCATTTTGGAACAAATAACAAAAGGAGGGTTTTGGGGCAGAAAGGACGTATGGAAGTAAATAATACTTTAAATAAATAGTATTAACCCATTATATCCCACTGTCCTCATTTGAGGACAGTCTAAAAAATTACTTATATCGTTTTAATGACTGTGTTTTACCTAATTTTTCAATTATAAATCACTTATTGAATATTTGATTGATTAGGATTAACATTTCTTTAAATAAATATAAAATTGGAACTTTATCATGTTTTATATACCTATTTAAGTAAGCTATGATAATATTTCAACGAAATTCGCAAAATTAAAAACTTGGGATATAATGGGTTAAACTAGATTTATGCATGACCAAATAGAAAAAACTGACTTCAAAAAGCGGTCCCTCATAGAGGATGAATTAACGTTTATAGGAGAAATGTATTTGTATTAAAAAATTTGAAGCAGCAAATGTCGCACTATTATTTGCAAAAATAAATTTTGTAATCAATAAACATCCTGCTATCAATTGTACTTTTGACAAAGTGCATTATTACATTTTTCTAAAAATTAACCGTTTATAAAAAAATGTTTCAATTTTTAAATAAACAAATTAATAATTATTTACAGAACGAGTTTTTAAATGTTCAAATAGTTTTATTTCTAAATTAAAAATAAAATATTATTATTGTACAACATGTAAAAAATTAATGTTTATTATTTTTATTCATTACTCCAAATAAGAAATTAATATTTTTATCTTTTTACTAATAAAATATATTATATATAGTTAAAATGTTGTATATACAGAATATTGTCAATAATTATTTTTATTTAACTTTTAATGCAAAATTTAGACGCAATTACATTTTTTTATTTACATATTTTTTCTACATATGTGATTTTTATTTCTAATATAACTGTCACGTAGTTTCACTTTTGTTTGCATACTGTTTCTTCCAATTCGTCTGATTGAATGTTTTGATCATTTGTTTCGATTAATATTTCTGTATATTTTTAAAACTTAATTTTAAAATAAAATGGCTAAATTTTTTAATCAATAATACAAAGTATTATTTGACATATTTTTATAATTTCATCAGCGTTTATAATTTAGTTAATAGAGCCCATTTTGAAACTTCACGATAGGCGGTTTCAAGTCCGGTTCACGTGCAAGATAAGCAATCTAGTCATTCTAAAAATATAAGATTGTCAAAGAAAAAACAAAGGAGAGCTATTTTATTGAATGACGGCAATGAAGGTGAAGCAGCACAGGTCAAATTCGAACAGGTTTTTAATTTTCGATATGCACAATTTTTAAAGTCTAAAATTTAATCTACAATTTTGTTTTTATAAACCACAGAAGGTTTTAAAATAATGATAATAATAAATAATAATAATAATAATAACAATAATAATAATAATAATATTAATAATAATAAATATTTTAATACGTAGTTAAAGAAAATATACGAATTGAATTCATTTCATAGTTTAAGTTTTTATTTATTTATTTTTATTTTATTTATTATTTTTTACTTGAAATAAACAAAATTGGTTTTATTAAATAAAAAATACTTATTAAAATAATTAAAACCTGAATTTAAATATGTTATTAATTTTAAAAAGTATTCACTTTTTCGTTTTGAAGTAACTTATTTTAATTGTTTTTTATTGTTAGTTATTGTAATTCTAATACGATATTTTAATAATAATAATAATAATAATAATAATAATAATAATAACAATAATAACAATAATAATAATAACAATAATAATAGCAGCAATAGTAGTAATAATAGCAATAATATAATAATAATGACAACAATAATATTAACGATAAAATAATAACAATAATAATAATAATAATAATAATAGTATTAATAATAATAATCGTAATAATAATTATAATAATAGCACAATTTTCAAAGCCGAAAATTTTAAAATTTATTCAACTGGAACAATCTTGTTGCTCCATGCTCTTCAGAGCGAAATAATAATAATATAGAAATATTAATTACTATTTGTGTTTTATTTATGCAATTAATAATAATAATTTTTATAAATAGCTATTTTTATATATCAAACATTTAATTTTTGTAATATTGTAGATATATTATACAAATTGTCATATATAACCTCAAAAATGTGGTTATGTTAATTAGTATATTCTATTTAAAAAATAATATTTATTAGTTTTCTTATATATATATATATATATATATATATATATATATATATATAGAAATATTTATTTAAAAAGGCTAAGTGGTCAAAATAGCATAATTTAAAAGCTACTTCTATATAAACCTGGATAATAAGTTAAAGTTACATAATGTTTTATAATAATTAGCTTATTATTATTTTGTGTGCTTAATTTCATTAAAAATGAACAATAACTAATCCTTAAAATTGATGTTAAACGCACATTCAAATCTGCCCTAATTGTGATGTTATAATAATAATCATAACAAACATTTAATTATTCTAATCTATATAAATAAAAATAATTTAAAAAAAGTTTTAAATAAAAATTTTAAAACAAATTGAATAATTTATTATTTACGTTTAGCCTTGAGATTCCGCTTATACGCTTGCTGATTGCATCGTTTGTGAAATGGACAGTAGTGATAAAAAACGTTTTTATCCTACCGAAAATGAATATTGTGGGATCAAGGAATTAAAAAATAAAGGATTTTTACCAAAAGGATTGATGAGTCTATACAGAGTTAACCATTCAACAATTTATCGGATTATTAATTGTTAAAAACCGCAAAATTATAATAGTGTTGGAAGAAAACATGTAACAACTACTACAAAAGATTAAAAAAAAACGTTATAGAATTTTAAAAATTTATAATAAACATATTTCAAAAACCAAAAGAAATAGTTTAAACAATTTTACTTATTTCACGATTAGAAACAGGGTAGCAAAATTTGGTTTAACACTTCAATCACCAAAAGTTAAACCATTTATCACTAAAAAAACAAAAGGATGATAGATTAGCCTTTTGTAAACTATGGAGTGAACGACACTTTGTTATTGGCGTTCCGTATACTTTGCTGATAAAACAATAATTCGGGACAAACCATGTGGTTTTGAAAACCAAATGTTGTGCGGGTCGAGATTTCAAAAACATTCACTCCCGGTTGTTAGAAAAAAAGCCCACCTTCGACAAGTAATATGTTGATTTGGTATTAAGTATAATCAACCTATTAAATGGAGAATTATATCTGGTATAAAGAATGTTTTTTATTATGAAATGTAGCACACTTACACCGAAGTTACTACTGTTTTTCAGAATAGTGCTTTATGTCATACGTCCAATAAAGTAACGTCATATTTATCTGAGTTCACTATATTTACTTTATATTTACATTTAGACAGTAGAGGAGCTAAAATTGAAAAAGCTTGCTTTTATTCAATTAACACCTAACAACCCGGACATTAATGTTACTGAACATCAATAAGTATAGTGACATTGAGGATTTATGTAAACACATTCGGTTTGTTGTTCAATATGAGATGAAACAAGAATATATCAACACTCTCATCGACAGCATTCCGAAACTCCTAGATGAGGTTGTTCAAAAAAAGGCGATCACATAGATTATTTAATTTTTTGAACTTTGTAATGTTTTTAATCATTTGGTAACTGAAAACATTGCATGTGATCTGTATCTTATTAATACTTGGTGTTATAAATCATGTTAATCATTTTCGATTTTGCACCAGTTAATATTTTATACCATTTTTTATTACTTACAATATATATGTATACATAATTATAGTTTTTTTTAATTATTATATAGTATTGTATATTTTATAACTGAAGTGACGTTTCTCTTGTATGCTGTGTAGTTGCTAGGGGTGTTTTAGTTAAATAATCACTTTTTTGCGGTAATTGTTGTGATGGCTGCATATATATATAAGCCCTGTCAAAATTAACACATTGAAATTGATTGACTTTCCTCACATTACTTAAGCATATTAGGTATATCAACATTTTATTAAAATAACCCTTAAACATCACTTTAGCAATACCAATAATTAAAACAATAAAATAATTTTGTTCAACAAATAGTATTACCAAATTCTTGCTTAGACAAAAAAAACCCAAAATTTACACATTGCGACAACATGAAAATACTACTACAAAATAAATTATATTATAAATTATGTACATATATACAAAACAGATATTAACTTTACAAATTTAGTAGTTCAAAGAATAATAATTATGGCTTTTACAACTTTTTTAAACGCTTTTTATAGGAATCAATCAACTTATTAATACAATTATGTGAAATGTAAATTTATTAACACAATCCATTTTTTCTTTAGGCGTCGTTTGATTTTTCATTCCATACACCTCTCATTTAAGATAACTAAACAGGTTTTTAATTACATTAAAGTCCCATCTGTATGAAAGCAATTTGGACAAGCTCAGTGTTTTTAATATGTAAAGAATCTTTAATTTAAACAATAAAAAATGCGTTAATTTTTAAACTACGATTAATTTTTGTGACTTATGCCCTGAAGCATTTTGTCGTAGTTCAGTCTTTGAAAATTATTTGAAAATAATTATAAATTTTGAGCTGTTTCAGTGGCTAGTTGTTTGAATCTATTATGGCAGTTGTCCAAACTTAATTCCATAATATTTATGAAGGCATGATGAATGCGCAACCTTTTAGCGATGCAATTGTAGTCTTGAGAAAAATCGGGACCACAGATGACCGTGGACTGCATTGCCTATGGTTTGCATTGTATAACACACTCGTCAGTTAAAACATTCATCTCCAAAAACAAACTGAACGGTTTTCATCTATGTTTTCGCAAATTTTGCCTTTTTTTCTGCGTTCTGCTGTTCGACAAACTTTGTTCCAATATTTTTTTCAACTGCGGATTGGTAATGATAAACGAATTATCTTGTTTAGCTATAAATGGTGCAGGTCCAGTTCATGTTGTTTTTGAACGTGTAATTATCATGTAATTATTTCAAATAAATTTGCAATTTGTTCAATAGTAATAGCCAAAATTATAACTTTTTGCTTGTTCGTAATTTTTATCGGTTAAAAAATGTTTCCGCTATTGAAACTCACGTGTCGTAAGTGTTCAAAACCGTGTTCAATGTTAAGGGGTCAAAACGAAAGTTTGACAAGTTGATGAAACAAAAGTACTAAACATTTTTCTTTTGATCTTTTCACACCATATATAATGTTGAATTTCATATATATACAACATTTTCAAACTAATCAATTTTCTTTAAGTAAAATGTATGCAGCAATGTGTGCTAGGTTATGTAAACACTTGTAAAATTATGTCAAAAAGAAGTATTCTGTTTGAAATTATTGTTGCTAAATCGTTTTATGTAATTTACTTAATGTATGCATATTTTATTTGATGTTTGCTACTTTGAATATTTTACAATAAACATCTTTCAGTAGTGGATATTTGTGTGAAGTCAAACGTGGGCCCGCATTTTAGTGCTGGTGATGAGATTCGAACCCGGATGCCTACCGAGGTCTAAATTTGGGCGCTGTACCGCTAGACCACTCCGGCACACATATCACTTTTAAGTTTAACCATTACCATTTGCCCATTTGAATGCTATTTATTCAAAAGCTCCAAGACACTTGAATACGTTTAATTATAAAAAACTTAAAAAAACAATTAACTTCAAGTATGGATAGCCCATATTATTTCAGCATAATTACTTTTTTGAAAAAAGTGTAATCTCTGAAGTTAAACGAAAAAATTAAAAAATTAGAGTTTATTGACAGGGCCCACTACATATTTCCATTAATTTATAAAATAAAAACAAAATAATTTTTTACCTTTTTTGTAAACATTATATTATTGAACGTGTAAATTATACATGAATGAATTAATGATTGAAAAAATAACAAATAAATTGATTATTAAGCTTGAAATAAGAAAAATATTTCTAAAACAACCTTGAGCGTAATTGAAGCCGTTTGCACCATAATATTTTCGGTAGTTGGTAAAACCAACCAGCGGAAAACGTAGCGACAGAAAGAACCAATAAGAGTAGGATAACCTCTTGTGAGTGTGTAATAACAATTTTTTAATTATAATTTGGAGATGACAACGTTGCTAAAATTTTCAGAGTCAAATAATTCTCTTTTGACAGGAAAATGCATCAACGTGACTCACGCACTTACTCACAAAGGTTGACCAACAGAATTTTTTTTAATCGATTTTTTCTGTGGTTGGTTTTATTATTTACCATATTTTCGCTTGTATAAACAATAATAGGATGAGATTAAAATAATTTGTGTAAATAATCTTTCATTAGTAATAGTGCTGGGTGGTCCATCGGTACAGCGCTCGAATTTGGACCTCGGTGAGGATCGGGGTTCGAATCCCACTACCGGCCCACTCAATGCGGGCCCACGTTCGGCTTCGCACCAATGTCTACTGATGAAAAATGTTTGTTGTAAAACATTGTTTAAAAAAAAACATATTTATACATTTCTAATTTCCCGTCTTAAACTGACTGTTTTATTGGCTAGTTCGTGCATTTTCCTTATCATTGAAGGCATGTCTAAAGCTTTAGTGCAAATTCAAACGATTGTGGTACTCACTTATTCATTTATTGTAGTTAGTGATATAATCACTTCTTTATCATTTCTACATTTGTACAGCATCAACTTTTATAGTTTTATAAGTGCAACAAATGTAAAAAAAATAACAAAATATTTTAGCTAACTGATGATGCCTTTGTATCCTCGCTACTGTTTGCTGAGATTGACGAAGCCACTTGGAAAATCCTTAAACTAACAGCTACATATGGCAGTCTGGGTATATGTTTGCATCCATCAGTTATATTGCTGTGCACTTAATTCCTGCTGTTATTACTCTAGATGCCTGTTGACACCTCGTCTAGGATGCACCACATGGAGGAGGAACAGTCAGGAATATCACCATCAATCGCTGTACCGCTAGACCACCCCGACATCATCATCATTTTTTCCCTATTTTTTCAGCAGTAAGCATTTTAGCCAATCGGAACGTGAGCCCGCATTGAGTGAGCCGGTGGTGGCAGTCGAACCCCCGATGCCCATTCAGATTCAAGTCGAGCTCTGTACTGCCAAACCACTCTGGGGGAAACAAGGTTCTTCCATGTGAATGTTAACGTTTGGGAATTAAAATTGTTGCACACAGAAAACTGAGCTTTCTGTCAACTTTTATCATGTATCCAAGCTACAACATAACATACGTTGATGGCAGAGTCACTTCTTCATTAAATCCACGTTTCAATAGCTTCTCGAAGTCCTGTACAAAAAAGTTGTCGGGTGCGTATTGAAGTTGGGGAGATAAATGTAGTTTCTTGGTTAGAACACCGCATCCTTGCGACAATGCCAATGTTTACAGGTACCTTGAGATACCTTTTAAGTTCATTGAACGGAAATCTAGTGAATCTAGTTAAGCCGCTGTGCACTCGGTCCCTGCTGTTATTACTCTAGATGCCTGTTGACACCTCGTCTAGGATGCACCACATGGATTGTTAAACAGTCATTAGAAATTGGGGCTTTATATACATTACACAAATCTCCAGGATTATTGGTATTCCTTTTGTAATAAATTGTGTATTAAACACCAAAAAAAGAACATTGTGTTACACAATACTATTATATCCAATTTAAAATATCCCTTTGAAACATTTATTTTTCTTGTAATACTTGGTAAAAAAAAGTTCGTTAACTACATTATTTCATGTTAGACTATAACGTCATACAGTAAATGCAAGATATTATCATTTTGACGTAACATTTTTATTTTAAAAACCCATTAATTTAATAAAACAGTTAGTTAACTAATTGTTTTTTTTTTAATTTTTATGCAGCTGTTTAAACATATAAACGCAGTTTTTCAACACACTTTTGAACGTGTTTCAAAAAAATTCATTAATTTTAAACGTGCAGTTAATGACCAAATAAATCAATAAATCAATTAATAAGTCATTATTTTGTGACGATAATAATAACACAGTATTATCTTTCGTAGACTCAAATCAATATGTATCCACATAAAAACAAACCTTTGTTTTTACGTAACAATAATCATTTCTACGACAATATATGGGAGTAAAACGTGGAAGCAAACGGACAAGATGTGATAAGATGGTGGATATTTTTTATTGTCGGTGTCTTAGAAGTATTTTAAGGATGACCTGATTCCATTACACTTTAAATGATGAGATTATGAAAAGAACTGACTGTCGTTCACTGTATGACATCAGTACAATGGAACGAAGAAAATTACTTCGTCAAATTATACGTTTGCTGCCCTCCGAAAGACCAGCAAGAACGGTTTTGGAATGGATAATTGTAAATGGTAAAAAAAAGGTTGCCAGACCAAAGAAAATTTGGCTAAGAACTATTTGGGAAGATCTAATTGAAATGAATGTTTCATGGGCACAAGCAAAACGTTTGGCAGAATGTTCAAATACATGGAAACATTTTGTTGTCTCATGTTCTCTTTGAATTACGAGACTTTGATGTTAATTTTTGCTGTAATTGTTATCTTATTGCCCCATGCTTATTCGTTTTTTTTTAAAGCAAAAGGGTTTTGTAATAATAATAATAATAATAATAATAATAATAATAATACTAATGCTAGTACTAATTATAATAACAATAATAATAATAACATTAATAATAATAATAATAATTATTATTATTAATAATAGTAATAATAACAATAATAATAATAATAATAGTAATAATAATAATAGTAGTAGTAGTAATAATAATATTAATGCTAGTAGTAATAATAATAATAATAATAATGATAATAATAATAGCAGTAATAATAATAATAGTAATAATAATAATAATAATAATAGTAGTAGTAATAATAATAATAATAATAATAATAATAACAGTAATAATAATAATAGTAATAATAATAATAGTAATAATAATAATAATAACAGTAATAATAATAATAATATATTGACAAACACATTGACAATATTTCTTTCAGCTAAAACCAGTTGCCCAAAATTATACATCAAAAGAACTGACTGTCGTTCACTGCATGACATCAGTACAATGAAACGAAGAAAATTACTTGGTCAAATTCTACGTTTGCTGCTCTCCGAAAGACCAGCAAAAACGGTTTTGGAATAAGGCAATCGATTATGATAAAATAAAGGTTGGCAGATTACAACAAATTTGGCTAATTGTAATCGAACTAATTGTTTCATGTAGCATCAAACATCATTTTGTTGCTGTTACTGTTTAAAATTATATTTGTTGGCAAAAAAATTTATTTATTTTAAATTTTATTGTTTATTTTATCGTCCGATTTAATTATAACAAATTTTTTTCTCAAATAAAAATATTTAAAAATTATTTATAAATATTTTTATAAGTACATTTGAAACTTTATTTATTGGTTGATGACGTGGTCATCTCTCCATTATTTTCCATATTTATACAGCATAGCAAACAATCGATGGATTGATAAGCGTACCAAACGTGGAAGAATAACCAAGTTTCTGGGCTGATAGACGCCATCCTTGTGACGTCGCCACTGTTCGCAAAGATTGACGAGGCCGCCTGATTATTTGTCAGGGTTATCTCCATTAGCCAAACGACTGTATTTTTTTATTTTATGCATATTACTTCGATTATTTTACGAGAAACATCTTTCAGCAATGGACATTTTAGTACCGATTTGGACCTCAATGAACATGGTAGGATACCTTTTAAGTATTCTGGGTGTATGTTTGCACCCACCCGGCGCAACGGAAACCCAGTTATACCGCTGTGCACTTGGACCCTGCTGTCTAGATGCCTTTCAGCACTTAGTCCAGAATGCACCACGTGGAGGACAAACAGTCAGGAATATCACCATTATTAGAAATTGAGATTTTATAAGCATTACTCAAATCATCACGATCATTAGCATCCCATTTGAAGTTCACCAATGTTTTATTTTCCCTGAAATAATAAATATTTTTGATTTTCTATCATGTCATTAATCAAAATTCGTACTTTAAAAAATTAGTAAAATTTATATTTATATTTTTAAATGGTCAACTCTGTACATAAACATTTACCGATAAATATAGTTTAACGAGTGTAGTGGTGACAATTGACGAAGAAAATTGGAACTCGAAAATAATAAACAATATTATCTTATTTTATTACAAAAATTAACATTTTTGTTTGAATGTGTCAATGATTCATATCGGTGGGAATGATTATATATATGCAACGGTTCTCATGCCATTGAATACATCCGTTCCCATTGCCGTCTTCGTCCTTCATCTTGAGTTTTGGTCCCATTCCGTGATTTTTGGTCCTGTAATATTCAACAATAAACAATTTAACAACGGGTTTTTAAAGGATTAGATGTTTTTAGAAATGTTATATTGTCAGATTCACTTGTATAATAAATTTACTAGGTTTTCAAGTCAACCAGGAGCACTGTACAGCTGTTTCATCCTTACATCTGGAATCATCAACAGTGCATACCTTTCAAATTTAACAGACACATGGACTTGAACCCACGCCCTATCTGGTGTCAGGCCAGCACCTTAACAATTTCCTTATTGTCTTGCGTTTCGATTTATTACTGCACGTAGATAATGAAGGAAATGATCGGTTAGCACTTAATTACGGCCGCTTGCTCTCAAATCGCCCCAGCGCGCAAATTAGTGAAACCGGTTACGCAGACCTTTTAGAAGCCAATTTTACTAAACATGGTAACATGTACGTAAGATTAAATAATGTTTTTTACTCCAACCATGTACTTGAAACAAGTCTAAATAATAAGTTAATGGAAAGGTATACATTTTAATTACCAAATTTGGACTAATTATACTTTCAGTAGTTACAAAAATTTATTTTATAAGTATATTTTTAAACGTCTTTCCGTAGCAAAGCCGAACGTGGGCTTGTATTTGTGAGCCGGTGGTGGGAATCGAACTCATGCCTATCCAAGTTTTAAATCGAACGCTGTATCACTAGAACACCCAACCATGTGTGTATATAGAAACGGATAGTGGAACGGCTTTTAGCAATAAAGGTTAGCTGTGAATAAAGTTGTGCCAAATAAACAGTCGTAGATCAAACGGATAATCAGGCGTCAAGATTGTGAATACGTTGACAATGATTAATGGTGTGTACGACCTTGCGTATTATCATCAAACAGCCCCCATTTGGAGCCAAAACTGATTGCTCTATCGGAAAAAGGGGCCTAGAAAAGATGGCTTAAAAATCGCTCGTCTTCTCACCAGGGGAGGTGATCTTGGCTAACTGGTCTATATACTCGCGGTTGAAACTCTTACAAAAATCAGTTGAATGCCATAATCAATAGGGCGGTTTTTGATGACCAATTACAAAAGAACACCATTCTCACAGCTCAAACAAGGCGGAATGGGACTTGCAACGCTACTGCCTGCTCTTTAGGAAATATTACCATCATTAGAAATTGAGACTTTATAAACATTGTCCAAATCCTAAGGATTATTAGCATTCCTTTTGCCGTACATAATGTTACACAGTACTGTAGTAACCACTTTAAAATGTCTCTTTAAAGAATTTATTTTTCTTGTAATATTTTGTAAAGGAAATGTTTGATAACTGAATTATTTTATTGCCCTAAAGTGCACATTTTGTCCCACAAATCGATGATGATGACAGTCTGCATTATTTTACTCCAAAGTTACGATTTCTTTTTTGGTAGGGTAGTAAAACCACCTGTGTGTTTTAGCGATTACGTAGCAAGGAGTTAAATTTTGACGGAGTGGTAAATAACGTTTGTTGGTTACAAGATTGCTTCCTTGTGACGATGCTAGTGTTCACAAGCGATTTTTTTAGGGTTGATGCTATTTGACAAATCCACAACTTTGATCGGCTGCATATGGTAAATGGATACCTTGAGACACTTTTTAAGCACTTATTGACTAATCGAAGTCCAATAAAAGTCCAGTTGTATCTACAGGGTATAAAATGATACTTGTCAGTAAACTCTTAGTTTTCAATTTTTGTTGTTTTAACTTAAGAGATGTATTTTTTTCAACGAAGTAATTATGCTAAAATAATATGGACTATCAATACTTAAAGTGAATTGTTGTTAAATGTGTAAATTCTGGGTTTTTAGTCTAAGCTGGAATTTGGTAATGCTATTTGTAAAAAGGAAATATTTTTAATGTTTTGAATATTGGTATTGCTAATGTGATGTTTAATGGTTAATTTAGTACAATGTCGATGTGCCTAATACGCTTAAGTGATGTAAGCAAAGTCAATCAAGTTCAATATGCTAATTTTGACAGCTCCCATTTTAGCCCCTGTACTGTCATTACTCTAAATGCCTGTGGGTACCACATCGGGGAATATCATCATCATTGAAATGTAAGATTCTGTAAACATTACTCAAATCCTCAAGATTATTGGCATTCCAAAAATGCATTCCAAAATGCACAACTCAATCAAACAATGTTTTCCTCCAGTGTGATGATGTCATGTTATGAATGAAAATCAGTTACATTTACATGTAATTGTATTGTTCACATACACACCAAAAAATGTTTTTCACTGCATACTACACCTTCCAACAGTGTCCTATTTTTGGACAAAATTGTCAGTCCTACGTATGCAATGCTGTTCCTTTTAATACACACACACACACACATCCATCCATATTTGGCCTTATTTTGCAATAAACCAATATGTATTATATATGGAAAGAAAAAGTACATTTCAAAAGTCTAACAGTCATTTATCACTTTTATCCCCCTGCCATCCCTCCTCCCCCAATGCATCCGCTCTTTCAGTTTGTGTTTTCTAATTAAAAAAAATTGGGCAATTTCCAAATTGTGCCCGCCCTACTTTTTCCTTATTATTATTATTATTATTATTATTATTAGACACCACGAAAACTTGTTATGCACAATAATTTCAATCGTATACCCCAATTTTGTTTGTTGTAGATGATATTTTTCAAAATTTTATGTCTACTGAATGCTAACTATCGTGTTGTATGCATGTATATTTGATTGTGCAGTGTAAAGTAACTTTATTTAAATGTCAAATCTTTTAATTAATATTAGTGTTAAATAATAAATATATATATATTAAATATATATATATATATATATATATATATATATATATATATATATATATATATATATATATATATATATATATATATAATTACATAACATTAAGCAACTATACAACATAGTGTATGTATGATTATGAATAAGAGTAAAATAAATACACACACACCTTGACAATTGTTTCACGTTATATTCAACTGATATATAAAAATTTGTAATATGTAAATAGTTTTTTGTATGAAGACATAGTACTTTTTACGTATCTTTCTTAAAAAAGTACAAATTAATTGATATTATTTTCATTAAAAAGTAATATAGGTATTTTTACAAGTATATTGTTTTTGGGGCGAAAAAAAGTAGATATTTGGTTTTGTATACATATTTTGTATTAATACAATTTTTTACGCTTTACAACAAGAAGTATTTGTAAAATTATATTTTTTTTGAAGGAATTGATGCAGTAATTAGATTGTAGCATTTGATAAATGTCACAATAATGATAATAATAAGTCAATTTTTTTAAAATTAAGTCAAATGCCACATTTAAAGCTACAATTAACTTGTAACATTTGACTTAGGTATTTTATATTATGTTTTTTTTGTAATATTGCAAATTATTCGATTAAATAGTTTAATACTTTTTTCAACAGTGTATTTATTGATGAAGTGAATACATATTGTTTGATACAGTATTTATTTTGAAAAAATGGCAGTTTAAAATTATTTTTCACTTGTCAGTTGAATGCTAGTATCATTATTCAACAGTGTGTGTGTAATCAGTTACTGGTCTCCTCAAACCAAAACACAATAATTAAAAGTATTGGAATTTGTTATTATTTCAAGTAACTCCGATTGAAAAAAGGGACAACGTAAGGATACCATTTTATTAAACTATGGCAAAGACGAGAAAGCAGGACGAGGTCCATGACGTGGTTTGGGAAAATTCAAACAGAATTTCAATTTTCGATATGAACAATCTTCAAGGTCAAACATTTCATGTATAATTATATGGAACAATCTTGAGTTGGTCTATACTCTTCAAAACGAAAGAGTTTTAAAATAATTAAAATAATATTATTACTATTATTATTATTATTATTATTATTATTATTATTATTATTATCATTATTATTATTATTATTATTATTATCATTATTATTATTATTATTATTATTATTATTATCAATATTATTATTATTTTGATTATTATTATTATTATTATTATTATTATTATTATTATTATTATTATTATTATTATTATTATTATTATTACTATTACTATTATTATTATTATTATTATTATTATTATTATTATTATTATTATTATTATTATTATTATTATTATTATTATTATTATTATTATCATTATTATTATTATTATTATTATTATTATTATTATTATTATTATTATTATTATTATTATTATTATTATTATTATTATTATTATTATTATTATTATTATTATTATTATTATTATTATTATTATTATTATTATTATTATTATTATTATTATTATTATTATTATTATTATTATTATTATTATTATTATTATTATTATTATTATTATTATTATCATTATTATTATTATTATTATTATTATTATTATTATTATTATTATTATTATTATTATTATTATTATTATTATTATTATTATTATTATTATTATTATTATTATTATTATTATTATTATTATTATTATTATATTATTATTATTATTATTATTATTATTATTATTATTATTATTATTATTATTATTATTATTATTATTATTATTATTATTATTATTATTATTATTATTATTATTATTATTATTATTATTATTATTATTATTATTATTATTATTATTATTATTATTATTATTATTATTATTATTATTATTATTATTATTATTATTATTATTATTATTATTATTATTATTATTATTATTATTATTATTATTATTATTATTATTATTATTATTATTATTATTAATATTACTTTATTATTATTATCATTATTATTATTATTATTATTATTATTATTATTATTATTATTATTATTATTATTATTATTATTATTATTATTATTATTATTATTATTATTATTATTATTATTATTATTATTATTATTATTATTATTATTATTATTATTATTATTATTATTATTATTATTATTATTATTATTATTATTATTATTATTATTATTATTATTATTATTATTATTATTATTATTATTATTATTATTATTATTATTATTATTATTATTATTATTATTATTATTATTATTATTATTATTATTATTATTATTATTATTATTATTATTATCATTATTATTATTATTATTATTATTATTATTATTATTATTATTATTATTATTATTATTATTATTATTATTATTATTATTATTATTATTATTATTATTATTATTATTATTATTATTATTATTATTATTATTATTATTATTATTATTATTATTATTATTATTATTATTATTATTATTATGATTATTATTATTATTATTATTATTATTATTATTATTATTATTATTATTATTATTATTATTATTATTATTATTATTATTATTATTATTATTATTATTATTATTATTATTATTATTATTATTATTATTATTATTATTATTATTATTATTATTATTATTATTATTATTATTATTATTATTATTATTATTATTATTATTATTATTATTATTATTATTATTATTATTATTATTATTATTATTATTATTATTATTATTATTATTATTATTATTATTATTATTATTATTATTATTATTATTATTATTATTATTATTATTATTATTATTATTATTATTATTATTATTATTATTATTATTATTATTATTATTATTATTATTATCATTATTATTATTATTATTATTATTATTATTATTATTATTATTATTATTATTATTATTATTATTATTATTATTATTATTATTATTATTATTATTATTATTATTATTATTATTATTATTATTATTATTATTATTATTATTATTATTATTATTATTATTATTATTATTGTTGAAAATACTGAAATAATAAGTCTGTAACATTTATTATTATATATTTATGTATTTTTTAGTCAATAATATTAATTTTTTAACGAATTATTATTATTATTATTATTATTATTATTTTATTTTTATTATTATTATTATTATTATTATTATTATTATTATTATAGGTTGAATTTTTGTCATTATTCAACTGTGTGTAATCAGTTATTTGTCTTCTCACAACTAAAACACAGTAATTAAAAGTATTGGAATTTGTTATTATAAATAAAATTATTATAATTTCATTGTAGGCGGTTCCAAACAACGACCTCTCATAAAAGAGGAAAAAGCATTCGAAAAGAAGAAACGTTTTAAAAAAATAATAATTTATTATTTTATCATTAGGTTTTTAAAAACCTATTTAATAAAATTTATAAATATAAAATAACTGTTTACATTGTATAATATTTATTGCATAAAAATAATTAGCGTTTATATAAAACTGCGTCTAGCGAAAATCAGAATTGAATTAATTTTGTTCTTTTCAAGCCTAAATAAATAACAAAAACTTGCATCCGAAAAAACGCTAGGCAATAAAAAACAATTCTATGAATCAATTTCGTTTTTATAAACCAAAAAATATTTAAAAAAAAGAATGACGGTTTAAGCGCAAGATAAGCTTCTGTAAAAATCAATATTTTTTAAAACATTTACTTTAACTACTTTGTATGTTTTGACGGGAAACACATTTTTAGCAGAGACCGAACGTGGGCCCGCATTTTAGTGCCAGTAGTGGGATTCGAACCCGGATGCCCACTCAGGTCCAAGTCGAGCGTTGTACCGCTGAACAACTCAGGCATAAAGAAAGAACAAAGAAACACTATTTTATTGAATTACGGCAATGAAGTGGGAACAGCATAATTCAAATCACGGGGTATGGCAAATGAGAACAAACTTTTAATTTTCGATATGCACAATTTTTAAAGCCGAAAATTGAATGTACAATCTTATGAAACAATTTCGTTTTTATAAACCAAAAAATATTTTAAAATAATAATAATAATAATAATAATAATAATAATAATAATAATGAATATTTTAATACGTAGTTAAAGAAAATATACAAATTGAATTCATTTCGTAGTTTAAGTTTTTATTTATTTATTTTTATTTTATTTATTACTTTTTTATTTAAAATAAACAAAATTGGTTTTATTAAATAAAAAAATACATATTAAAATAATTAAAACCTGAATTTAAATATGTTATTAATTTTAAAAGGTATTCACTTTGAAGCAACTTATTTTAATTGTTTTTTATTTAAAATGTGTTATGGCTATATTAGTTATTGTAATTAAAATATAATAATTTAATAATAATAGTAGCAGGAATAATAATAATAATAAAGTAATATTAATAATAATAATAGTAATAACAATAATAATAAACCTTTTCATACAAATTACGTTTCTAAATGTATTAATCTACCGGAGCAATACAGATACTAAAATCATCAAACTAAATTTCCATAATTTCAAAAAGAGTTTCTTGTCAAAGAGTCAATGCAATGAACTCGAACAGAGAGATCGAGTTTTGCTGGATAGGAGAACGGCCTTTAACAACAAATTTTATCTATAGAATAGGACAGTTGTGAACCAAACGGATACTCAAGCGTTAATATTGTTAATACGTTGACAAAAAGGCAACATTGGTTATCGGTGTCACCATAAGTATTACCATCAAACAGCCCTATTTGGAAACAGCACTGTTTGTTCCACCCAAAGAGAGACCGAAAAAAGATGGTTGGCAGCAGCTAATCTGGTCTATATACTCGCGGTCGAAACTCTCACAAAAACGAATTAAAGGTCGTGGTCAACAGGGCAGATACTGATAACCAAATTAAAAAAAAACACCATTCTTAGAGCTCAAACAAGGCAGAATGTGACTTGCAACGCTATTGCTTGCTCAGTAAATATCGGTCGCACTGGTTTGCAAATGACAGAATTAGTACATTATTACATTACTTAACGCCTCCACAATTTTAATTTAATAATGCATTAACAAAACGTGCATTAATAACCTATCATTCATCTACAATTTTTCACATAAATTGACATAAATCGAACAAAACAAAACCAAATTTGATTGTTCAACAACAGAATCATACAAACTACAGTATTTAAACGAACAAGTGAATACAACTCACAAATTACAAAACGTAATGTTTGTTTATTCAACAAGAAAACATCAATAAGTATGTTGATTCATAATGCTTGATTAAATGGTCGTAGGTGGGAAATGTTAAAAACTGAATAGTTGTTTTTAATACATTATCTGAAACAGTATAATTTTTAAAAATTCTACTCAAAACTTACAATTTGTTTTTAAATCAAAGACTGAATTGTATCGATTGCTTTGATTTATTAAAACAAAAAATAACAAATACATGAATACAAAGATACAAATGAATTGTTGTACCTATGTGGTCTGTGATACAACGCCCGGCTCGAAACTGAGTGGCCTACGTTTGACTTCGCTAAAATGTTCACTGCTGAAAGATGTTTCTCATAAAAACATTTAAAGTAGTATAAATACACTTTAATTAAAAAACTAAAAATTATACATTTATTTGTAAAATTATTTTAATGTATATATATATATATATTTATGTTTAAAAATAAAATATTTTCTAATTTTTTATATATATTTATTTAATTTTAAAAGCAATTCTATAATTTATAAATTACAAAAAATATATAACCACGTAAATTTCTTTCCAAATACACATGTATAACGAAATGGACGTTTAATGTACAGTTTTTATATATATTTTAATTACATGTATATATATAATGTACATTATATTTAAAATAAACCTTAATGTGCTTTTAAAACACTTTTAAGTTGCATATAAATAAAAGTTTTTTACATTAAATAATGTATAGCAATAAAACGCTTTAAATTTAATTTTTAATTATTGTGCAATTTTATTTATTGCATTAAAAATATAGTTTTTTTTACCTACTCTCAATATTTTTAAAACTTTTTATTACTTTAAATATTTTACGCAAAATGTATTTCAATAGTGGATATTTGTGCAAACCTGAATGTAGGCATTTAGTGCGGGCAGTAGCAATTTAAATCGAAGTCTTTCTATTATTATCTAAGCAAAACCCCGATTAGGGGGTCGTCATAAGCTTTAATCCACCGGAGTGCAATAGTGAGCTTCCATCGGGGAACAGGGAATTCGTAATTACTCTAAACCCAGCGCCAGATAAATGTAGCGCCAAATTTGTAAAACTGGGTTCAAATGTTGACTTGCTAAATAAAAATCCCCAAGTCAACGATTTTGTTAATGCGGTTTTTTTAAAGAAAAACTTAATTACGCCATTTTGAATATTTTTCAGTTATGACTACTGAATTAGGCATAATTATTTATTCATTGTTCCTTTAAATAAACAAACATTACATTTTTGTTTGGATCAGAAATGATTCAATCTAGCCAGTCCCAAGCCTGGATAAAGGAGGAGGGTTCGAGCGCAAGGTTAGCAACCTGGCCTTTGTAAAAAATTCATACTGCTACGGAAACAATAAGAGGACGCCATTCCGGCAAACAGCGGCAAAGAAATGATTGCATTTATTTTTTGCTGTAATCGTTATCTTATTGCTCTATGCTTATTTTTTAAAAGCAAAAGGGTTTTGTAATAATAATAAATAATACATTTTTGTAATTTGTGAGTTGTTGGTTTAAATATTCTATCTTGCATAATTATATTGAATTAATTATGTTGTAACGTGACTAAATAAACGAAGCCTATCTTAGTTTGTTTGCTTTCTGTTATTACATAATTCATGTGGGTAAATAACTGAAGACTCAGTATCGGTAATGAACGATTATTGGATTCGACAATTTATCCAGCATCTGCCTAGCTCTCAAACCATTCTTGCAACAAAAATATTGTAAAATAAATATCAATAGTGTATTTCGATTTTATCCATTTATTTTTCATCAAATTATTGTTTACAATAATGTTCCAGTCTACACAAAATGTTAAATGCCACTACAAGTATTATTGTTCTATTGCAATTTCTTTAATAGTAGTCACCTGTAAATAAGGTTTAAATCTGAAAAAAATGCATGTCAATAATGTTTGGTCGAATTAAATATATCGTTTTCAATTTTACGCATAAATGCCTTTTTGTTACAGTTTATTCATTTTTTACGCCCATATATATATGTAAGTGAAAATAGCTTGTTCACCTACAGCGTACTTGAAAAAAAACAAATATCTGTTACAAAATAGTTATTTATTAACATTGTATTGTTTCCAAATGGTATTTTGTTATATTTTATTTTAAATATACCTGTGTGGGGTCTAGTGGTACAGCGTTAGACTCGAATTTGAATGACCACGGGTTTGAGTATTACCACCGGCACTAAATGCGGACTTTCGTTCGGATTTGATCAATATCCACTTGCAGAAAAATGTTCCTCATAAAAAAGGTGGAAGCCATGACAACCGAACAAATAATATAATATAAAATAAACGTCCATATATCAAAATTTTAATTAAGTGTTGTAATATATTGTTTTTACCAAATTATTACATTCATCCATTAACAGGATTGTAGGTAAATTTTAAAATAAATATTTAATTTTAAAAAATTAACAATTTGCAGTAAGCTGTTAATTAATTTCAAACAATTGCGTGTATTTATAACGGATACAAAAAAAACGCGTTTATCGCTCAAAATATTTTCAAGTTTCTTTTATCTACAACATATCGAGTTTGAGTAAGTATTTATACAAAGTTCAAAGAATAGGATAATAATTATGTACAAGCAAGCATACAAATAATATGCTCAATAAAACATTGTTTTGTTATAAAAGGATATATATATATATATATATATATGTGTAAGTAGTTTAAAACGGATTTTTTTCATATTCTACGAATTGCTGTAAACATCTTGAAAGTTTATTAAATTTGAATTCAATAATTATTTGTTATAATGAGGGTCTAAAACATGTTTCAGGGTAATCTAATATGAATGGAGATGAGTTCGATTTCCACCACAGGGACTGAATGCTGACCCACGCTCAACTGTCCACTGCTGAAAAATGTTTGTCGTCAAAACATTCAAAGTAATAAAAATAAAAAATACATTTAAAATAATTTGCATTCTGTTAATTTTAATGTTTTTTTTTGTTCTGAGTGTACTACCCAATAATTTCCAATAA
>JAKXYG010001052.1:0-7500 GCA_025895645.1 Cardicola forsteri | reverse complement strand
AAAAAGTACTTCTGTCAAGCTAGACCACACTCAAACAGGAAATTAAAAAAATTGAAGAAAAAAAAGCAACAAACACTTTAAAAATGACATTTTTGATACTACCCCTCCCCAACACACATTGCTGTGTTATGGCTAAAACAGTAGAACATTTGAATTGATATGTATCTATAGTCAGCTTTTTTAAATTAAATTTTCAAATTTTTCAATGGTCAAAGTATCTCATGTCAAAATTCTATTTTTTTCCATCTTTACGAGGAGCATCTTCCGGTAGTGGACACTGTGTGAAAAGCGGACCGTGTGGTGCCAGCGGTGGAAATCGAACCCAGATTCAAGTCGAGCACTGTACCGCCAGCCCACTTCGGCACAAATTTATTTAGAAATATTAGGTTTAAATATATAAATGTGTATAGTTATAACATAGTTATTACATAAAATGTGTCCATTTCTATAAAAATAAAATTGCAATCAATAAAAATGCTTTATTTGATTTTTTTTTAGTGCAATGCTGAGTAGCTAACAGTAACGTTGCTATTATTTAGAACCAAATTGCAAAATACAATTTGAGTAGTTTAAAAGTCGTTTTAATTTAATTGAACGATGATCTCAAAATTCTTATCTTTTTTTAAAATCTACAAAAATGTAAAATAGTACATGTTACAACGATAAAGCTTTCTGAGCTACACACACAACTTAAACTTTCGGTTCAGCTTAAAAACGCCAACACAAACTCAAGTAATGACTTTAAGGGTTTTGGAGTCAACCTAAATAACAAAATAACATCGTCATATTACTTAAATCAGGTTTTTACAAAGACTAGCCATCTTTGCTATTATATATAAGGATTAATACATCTTCATTTTAGTAACAAAATAATCAGTTTATTTTTAAGTCAACGTTTTCCCAGTAATCCTGTAGTGCTCGCCAGTCATACTACCAGGTTTATTAAAAAAAGATTTTGTCATTTGAAAAAGATGTAAACGCCGGGGTGGTCTAGCGGTACAGCGCTCGAATTCGGACCTCGGTGGACATGGGTTTAAATCCCATCATCGGTCCACTAAAATGCGGGCCCACGTTCGGCTTGGCTGAAAGGTCCACTGCTGAAAGATGAGTTTCTCGTGCAAACATTCAAAGTAGCAAATATAAAATTAAAATAAAATAAATCAGTAGGCATCACATGTGTAGAAATTATTAACAAAGTAATTGAGGGGCACTTTAAGAATTGTCTTCTACTGATCAACCCCTACACACCGACCTCAACAAATCAATTTCATCTGGCACAACAAGGAGAAAATTTGTTCATAATCAATTACAGACAAACATTCACTACAATTCGTGCATTCCATATTTGGCAAAATATTTAACCAACTTTAAATTCATAAAGAATGAACTGTTCTTGTGTTTTTCAAATGTCAATTAATGTGTTTCTATGTTTTTACTTTAAAGATTGCTTATCTTTTTATGCATCATTCTGTATACAATTTCTTGTTTTTTCTATTTATCATTTACTTTTTTTCTTTTATTCCAATAATAATGCTGAATATACTTTTACTGAAGTATTTAAACTTATTGTAATGAAAAATTGTACAGAAAAAATTGCATTTGCAGTAAAATGATACAATCAAAAAAATAGACATTTACTATGCAACAATGAAGATTACAATTAAATAGAAAAAATTAATAAATAATAAATAGATATATGTGTGAACACATGCAACAATGATTCACAGTGCACTTTGTAGTCTGAAAAAGATGAACTATTAATTATCGAAGCGAAAAGATGCAAAATTATAATGTTGTGAATTTGGAACCATTATTATTGTACAATTTAATAAAATAAACTTTTTTTTTATTTTTAAATATATTTTTTTAATCAATTTTTGTTTTAATTAGTAAGTGTTTTACAATTCTTTGTTTTTCTGCACTTCGTTTTATAATACATAAAAATTGACATTTTAAATGCCAACTTTATTCCAAGCGGTTAGAAAAAAGGAATTTGTATATTTTGGTGATACAAAAATATCTGAATATTAATTTGTATGTATGGAAATGACTTGTAGATTAAAGGACAATACACAATGTGTGAAAATTACGAATGTTCTAAAAAATAATGTCTCATATTACATAACAAGTTAAATTCGACCTTTATTTTATTTTAAAAATTTTGATTGAATTATTACACGCGGCCTAAAATAGGACTAATTCTTAAGCGTTGCTACCAAACAGGATTAAAGATTTTTTTACATGTACACAAGCATATCTGAATGAAGGAACTAACGGTATAAATACAAATTTTGTTACCAAAAATAAACGTTTAACATGACATTTGACTGGATTAGCAACCTAACTGAATTAAGTTAATCGAAATAATTACAAAAACAAGTAGTTATATTAATTGTTTTATTTATTTGTATAAAATATACAATAAACTATTCGGTAGGTAAAACATTCTACCATGTTTGTAGGGTTTCTTTTTGTTTTATTGTTCAATGTTTTACGACAAAACACTTTCCACCAAGTGGAACTTTGAGAAAATTCGAAGAAGAGCGACCGCATTGAGTGGCGTCGGGTTCGAATTGATTACACTATTTCTGGACCATGTTATATTTTATGTCAATGATTTTATTTAACCTTGAAGTATAACCCATTTTACGATGGGGTGGTATAGCACTACAACGTTTAATTCAAAACCCACCACGAGCACTAAATGCGGGTCCACTTTTGGCTTCGCACAAATGTCCACTGCTGATAGGCATGCTTCCGGTATAAAGCATTCAAAGTAGTAAAAATTAATTAATTAAACAATTATTTAGTTTTTTATTATTAATAATACGTCTCAATGAAATTGTAATTTTACTTAAAATATTTAAAATATTTTATTTAAAATATGGTTTTGTATAATAAGAATAAATTTTTATTTTTGAACTATCAGCTTCGATTTCCAGAATCTTCAATGCCAACGAGACTTTGTTGTTGTTGCTGTTTTTTTGCTGTAATTGTTGTCTTATTGCCCCCATGCTTATTTCTAAACCAAAAGGGTTTTGTATAATAATATTATAATATAATATTTACTTCAAATAATTTATGAGGGCAAATAACTAAATGACTAAGTAATGCCAAATTTTAAATTGGTTTGATACATAATCAAATGATGTAAATTAACCAGAAAAAGCGACCCCTTACATGACATTGCCTTAATCGCAATTGTCCAAAATTTGTATACAAACAGTAAAGATAAAAGTAGCAATAATAAATATTTTTTTGAATAAACCTGGTATATTAAAATTTTTCGTAATTGAAAATTTAATTTTTCTCTCTATTAACGCCGCCCAGAAAAGATTGGAAATAAAGTAATTTAGCCAACCCCAAATTTGGATTATTATTATTGTTATTATTACTATTACTAACTCCGCCTAGTAAATTTTTATTTTGGAATTATCAGCAGTGTATACTTTTTTAAACTTTTCCATATACATGAACACATGCTCTATCTGGTATCAGATCAATACCTTAGTCATTGAACTATGAGTGTCCTGTGTCCTGTATCTTTCAATTCTGTGCGTTACTAGCACTAACAACAGCAAGTGAACAATTCCTCTTACTTACTTTCCAAATTCACTAGTTTATATGGTACGATCCAGTTGTATTTTTATTATGGAGTTTTTAAGAATAATCGTTGTTGCTATTATTTTACTTAATTTTTTCCACTTGAATGTTTTACAAAAATTGTTTTTAAAAATAAAAGTTAAACAAGAGCTCGCATTTATTGTCATTTATTGCCATTCGGACCCGTACTTATTTAATCAATGTAAGAGTTTTATTTTATTTAAACTAAAATAAATGATTAATAATTTATTATTATGGGTTTTTGTTTGTAAAATAATATTTACGTTAAAAACGTTTTAAAAAAACGCTTATTCAAAATAATAAAACCAATTTGATTGAAAATAATTGAACATCTAAATTAAGTTAAGTTGAATAAATGTAAATGTAATTTTTATCTAAAAAATTTTACATAAAATTGCATAATCATTTGTTATTAATCTGAACAATAATCGAAGTAATAATAAATTATGTAAACAAATTTTAATCTCACCACCATAAATATTTAAAAATTTAAATAATTTATTTTGCATTTCCGTAATTTTGTTTTCAAAAACATTAGCTATGTTTAAAATAAAAAAATTATTCAATTTTATGCGGCTGAAAAATTTTTATTGTCATGGTGCAATTTTTTGTTGCAAAATATTTATTTGTTTATATTTTTTAATTTTTAACTTTTTGAAAGTTTTACAGGAAATGTAATAATAATAATAATAATGATAATAATAATAGTAATAATAATAATTAAAAGTATATAACAAGAAAAAATGGTTTTATATAATTTGCAAAATATGTCAGAGCTACAAACATCAGTTGGGATACTGGGGTAATTAGAGCTATTACTATTATTATTATTATTATTATTATTTTTATTATTATTATTATTATTATTATTATTATTATTATTATTATTAATAATAATAATAATGATAATAATAATAATAATAATAATAATAAATGGTTATTCCTATTGAAAACGTCATCTCTTGAGTTGAGAGAGCAGTTGATAACCACTTATCTGTGTTCTTGTCGGGATATTAGTACAAGTGTATGAATGTCTTCTAATGTCCAGTAGTTCGTTATCTTAAAGATACCAAAGTTTGACTAATCTAAATTAAAATGATTTTCAATTAATCAGTAATAATATATCCTCCCAGAGGAATGAAACCACATACATATTTTACGAAAACTGTCCAAAATACAAAATTAAACACGCGCCAACAATCATAGCAATCGGCCATTTAAACAAAGTTATTTTGGCGTCTTCTGTCGTGACAGGAATTATTGTCTAAGTCCTTTTACAATCACAAATAACAAAAATGATAAATATGAAATCATATTATTTATTGCATCGTTTCTTTTTTGTTCAATTTTAAGTTTAAAAAACAGTTTAACTAATAATGATAAAATGAAGCAAAATAGTATTTATTGACTTTTTATATAATCATGTGACCCAGAAATTGAAACTTTGTAGAATTTTTTTGACAAGTTTATGATGCCAATATGTTTTGAAAATAGCAACTCCACTACACTCCACAAAACTTGAAAATAAACTTCAATTTTTGAAAATATACTATTAATCATTTGATTTAACATTCAAATATCTAAAATTATTAAATAAAGTTTGTTTTTAAAGATACTTTCAATTTAATTAAATAGTGTATAATTGGTTTATTTACTTGATTATAATTTTGTTTTTTTTTAAATGTATTATGTTTACATAATTTGCAAATAAATCCTTTTTTTATCTTCAACTTAAAAACAAATATTGTTAAAATATATAAGATGCATTGAATAAAAAATAAAAATAATTGTTTTGTAAGTTAAAAAACAAACAATTTTAGATGAAAAAAATTGACAATAATTGAAATCAATTGGTATTTTACTTCAAACTTATTGTATCAAATATTAAAAAAAAAATAGAAACCCACAACATTAAATTGATGAAAACGGCGTAATCAAACGAAACGAGAAACATTTCACAATCTTCTGCTTTGGTATTACTATCGACCGACTGACATCGTATGCTTTACTTCCAGATATCCTAGTTTTTACCCGACAACAACAGCGTAGCAAATGATTGAAACACCCCCCTCTCGGCCCAATTTCATCATTCGACCAACATATGCCAATTTGCCCAAATTAACAACCCGCAGTAGCAGAGGAGTACATAGGCCATTGTACCTCGCAGAATTTTGCTCTGAATAATTCAAAATTATTATTATTATTATTATTATTATTATTATTATTATGGTTATTGTCTTAGATACTTCAGTAGAAGTAACTTTCAGCACACAAAATTAGGTACAATTACAAAATACAATACAATTAGTAGTATGTAACATCAGTTAAAAAATAAAATAAGATTAAATTACATAAACTAAAAAATTCAAAATTTATGTTCATTCAAAAGTCATGTGCATTATGATTTGTGTGAAGGGGGCATAATATTACTTTGGAAACGTATTATAGTTAATTGTACGCTAAAATAATAGTATATAACAGATGTGAATAACTCATGTGCAAGAATCAGTAATAAAGGATAACAAAGGATAATAAATGAATAATGGATAATATCGTTGTACAATTTATTATTATAAAATAATACTAATTAACATACCAATACTGTTTGCCATTAGGAAAATAAGGACTTGATAATACTCACAGTCACAACAACGAAACGTAATAAATTCAAATACAAAAAGGGTTTCAAAACAAGGTTCAAATAATGTTTAGATGTACAATAATGTAAAATTTACAATTAAAATAAAAAATAATAAAAAATATTCTAATCAGTTTTATTTGTAAATTTGTGGCTTTATTAAACAGATATTTTATTGATTATATTATTTTGTAAATCTTAATTTAACATGTTTATATTTTAATATTTACAATTCTCAATTTTTGTCAATCTTATATTTATTGTTTTACTGCACCGGAAAGCGCGACTTAATTTTTTGGCATACTCGTGGAATATAATGTGGTTTGTGTAACTCTAAACTTTTCTGTATTTGTCCGTTTATTTCATTGTTTCTGTAGTCCATAATTGTATTAACTATTTTTAACTTTAATACATTTAGTATTAACATTTATGTTCCGATATTATTACTCATGTTTTTTATAATAAGTAAAAATTAAACAATTAATGTATTTCTAAATTAATTACAATAAAATAACCAAACTTTCTGGTACAGTAAAATAATCTTTTCGTTCTCAAGAGCATGGAGCAACAAGATTGTACATTTAATTTTTGATTTTAGAAATTATGCACAACAAACAACATGTTTGTCATGACGTGCCGGGGTGGTCTAGCGGTACAGCGCTCGAATTCGAACCTCGGTGGACATGGGGGTTCGAATCCCATCACCGGTCCACTAAAATGCGGGCCCACGCGTTTGGCTTCACTAATTGTCCACTGCTAAAAGGTATGCGTTTCTCGTGCAAACATTCAAAGTGGCAAACATAAAATTTAAAAAAATAATACATAGTATTCTCGTGTTGGTTTTTTTAGTAATATTGATTTTTCACAAACACCAGGTTTCCAGTCGTGCGCTCAAACCCTCCTCCTTCCTCAGTCAGAGTTGGGACCGGTTACGGTGGAGTTAAAGTTGAGTAGTGTAAATAACAAAATACGTGAACATGTTAAAATATAATTTACAAAGGAATATAAATAATAAATAGAATTTATTAATTAATAGTAAGGATACCCGATGCAAGAAAGTAAACATAAACGGAACTGTTGCTAGTTACTACCAACAACAATTGATTTGTTACATAGTATACAATTTATATATTATTCATTTGACAATGTAGCATTTGGATTAATGCGTTTGTTGCTCTATTTTGTCTACTGATGTCCCTTGTTCAAGGAATTGGCGACAGTAATGCATAGCATTGGAG
>JAKXYG010000715.1:0-24638 GCA_025895645.1 Cardicola forsteri | reverse complement strand
ATATTATATATATATAGTGTTTAATTTTTTAGTACTTATATATTAGTTTAGTGTACATTTGTATTTATTTAAACTTTTTAACTTATTGTTGTCGCAATTACAGAAAACATATGTATTTTTAGTGCATTTTTATATGGTATATGTTCAGTTTAAAAAAAATTAAAATACGTAGTTAAACAAAAAACAGTAAACATAAAAATATTACCATTTTTATTTTGTGCAATTTTGCATGTAAGAAAACAAATTGCACTACCAAAATGTATACATTATATAAAGTTAATACTAACAAATAATTTTGCAAAAATTAATGTTTACATTTTTATTTAATAAAATTAAATTGTTTAATTTGTTAGAAAAACATTTATTAATAATTGAGTAATCTAGTTAAGTAAAAATACATTCTAATTTCCTTTTCTTATGTTCAAAATTTGTCAATATATTTGTTATAACATGTTTGTTAATACATATGTTAATAAAAAAATCTTTAAATGTTTTAATTTGTTGCACATATAAATTTAATAACATTTATTTTTAAAAGTTAAAACATCGTTTAACTTACTTTATTTTTTAAATTAATATTTGTTATAATTATGTGATAGAACACAAATGAGCATAGAATTATGTTATTTGAGATAAAATGCATTGGTAAAACCGGTTTTACATATAAACAAATCAGTAATAATTACACTAAGCAATATGTATTAATTTAAACGTACCTGCTATTAGAATAAAACAATATGGTTGCACTAAATATGTAACATGTATTTTGCAATGTAAAGTGTACATATATTTACAAATTATAATATATATATATATATATATATATATTGTGTTTAATTATTTATTATTAATATTTTAGTTAAGTATACAGTTGAATTTATGTAAACCTTTTTAACGTATTGTTTTCAAAAATTTTTAAAACATAAATATTTTTTATACATTATTATTTAATGTATGTTTAGTTTATTTAGAACTTTAATTTCCTGTTAAACAAAAAACATTATTTTTTTATTATAATCACTTTTGTTTTGTTTATTTTTGCATGTAAAAAACATATTAAACTATTAAAACGTATAGATCAAATAATTTTATAAAAAACATAATTTAAAAAATTATATTTTTACAAAAAATAATGTTAACATTTATTTTTACTAAAAATGAATTGTGTAAATTATAAGACAAAACCTTATAAATACTTACAAAATATGGTAAAATAAAATAATTTCTATTATTTTTTTTATTTTAAAAGTGTTTGTTTACATTTGTTTGCATATAACTATTCTTTGTAATTAAACATGTTAATACATAAATCTTAAAATATTTTAATTTGTTGCAATTATTATCATTATTATTATTATTATTAAGCTTTAATATCTCACTAGAAATACATTCAGCATAAAATATATTTTTACCATAAATATAAAAAACAAAAAATGGTAGTACAATTAATGGGATTAAAATAAAATAGAATGCCATATGTGAATGAATATAAATATAGTCTATATAGTATGCATGTAATTTTTGAAAAAAATATTCAGAATTGCTGTACACAAAACGAGTCATTAAAAAGCACACTTGTGTTGTGAGATGTTCAAATTAGTTCAACTGAAATTGTAGGTAAAACAATTCTTAGTAGTTCAATTTTGTTTGATTCTAGATTGGTTAATATTTTGGATATATAGAGCAGACAAAATTTTTGTATTAATTAGTTTTGGTTTTTATGTGCATGTAAGTTGTTCTTGTTTTTTTCAGAAGCTTTAGAATTGTTAAATCTGCATGTAGCGGGTGATTGTTATTATTTTCAATCTTTAATTGTATACAGGACTTAAAATGTTTATTAAAAATATAATTCAATAAAATGGAATATTTAATTCCTGCAGATTTTGATACCAATAATATGCATTTTGTTTTAATAAACCAGAAAATAATGTAGGTGAGCAATATAATATAAAAAAATAAAAGGATGATGTAATGAACAATTTAGTAATATCGTTTTTAATTTTTTTATATAATACTACAAGAAAGTGGTTTTTAAAAATATATACTTTACATAATCACACCAGGTAATTAGACTATTTATGTTTACACCAAGATATTTAATTTTGTTACAATTGCATATATTTGTTTGATTTAACTTGATTTTTTGTTTAATTCTATTGTTTCTTTTAAACGCCTTGTTTTAAATTTAATAAACTTGGATTTTGATTGAATTAAATTAAAATAAAAGTTAGTAGACTATTTTTTAATTTTATTAATAAAAATTTTAAAATTGTTTAGACTATTTTTTGAAGAAATATGTGTGCACAATATCATACTATCTGAACATTTAAACAAAAGTAATGGCTTTGGCACTAACAATATATATACGTACAGTAAAAATAAAAACGGAGATAATACTACACTTTGTGAAACTCTTTTATTATTTTTTGTTTACTGTGATTTACTACAACCAATTTGTGTATATTGTTTTTTCTGAAAAATAATTTTGTAGCCAGTTTAAGATGCGGTTGGGCGTTTCAAGTAGCTCAAAACGTTTAAACAATTTTTTTCTTAATATGTTATTGTAAACAGATTTGTAATTTAGAAACATGTAATATATTGAACATTTTTCTTTGTCAAACGATTTAGTAATGTAATAAACATTAAAATATTTTTTTAATACGCCAAATGATAATTATTATTACTAATATTCAATATAGGCTTAAAGTCGTTAAGTATTATTATTTCAGTTAATGTTTTTTTAATATACGTTTAATAACATTTATTTAAAAAAATTATAACATATTTTTAACTACTATTTTGTTTAAATAAGTATTTGTTATAATTATTTTATAGAACACAAATAAACTTAGGATTATGTTGTTGTAGATAAAGTGCAAATACATTAATAAAACCGTTTCTACATGTAAACAAATTAGTAATAATTACATTAAACAATATGTATATATTTAAACATACTTTCTTCTAAAATAATAAATAATTGTTGCATTAAATATATAGCATTTAATTTGCAGTATAACATATACATGCATTTTATACTATATATATATATATATATATATATATATATATATATATAATGTTTTACTCATAAATACTTATAATTTACTTAAATGTTCAACTGTTTTTAATTAACTTATTTATTCAACTGCTTTTAATTGCTTATTTATTTAATATTATTGTCATTATGTATTACAACTTATTTTTGGTTTTGTATGCATTATTTTTTTCTATATGTTTATTTTATTTAAATTTTAAAAATGTTGTTATATAAAACCAGTTTATGTTTAACTTTTACAATATTTATTTTGTGTTTTTTTACATGTAAAAAAACTAAACTGTTAGAACGTTGACATTATATATAATAAATAATATCAATATTTATTCTTCTATAACTAAAACGAGTAAATTATAATACAAAAACCTTACCCATAATTAACAAATCTAGTAAATTAGTATACTTTCAATTTTTTGTTTTCTTATTTGAAAATGCAATTTTATACTTTTATGTATAACACTTTTGTTTGCAATTAAATATGTTAATAAAAATGTTTATTTTTTAAAATTTGTTGCAATTATAAGTTTAGTGACATTTTTATTTAAAATTAAAAACATTTTTAACTTACTATGTTGTTTTATTAGTAATTGTTATAATTATTTTATAGAACACAAAATGAGCTTAGAATTATGTTGATTTAGATAATGTGCAAATGCATTAGTACAAATGCATTGGTAAACACAATTTTACATATAAACAAATTAGTAATAATTGCAATAGTCAATTTGTATTTATGTTAACGTACCTGCTTCTAAAATAGAAAATAATTGATGCATTAAATAATTAACATTTATTTCACAGTGTAAAGATAGATGCATTTACAAATTATAAATTGTTTATATATATATATATAATTTAAAAACTTGTATTTTACTTAAATGTATAAGTGTTTTTCTCTATTTAAAAAAATTTTACTATTATTAAAATATGTTAAAACATAATTATTTTTTGTACACATTATTATTATTATTATTTAATAACTCCAAGTATGTTATTAAACAAAAGTATTATCTTGTGTTTTTTACATGTAATAATAATAAATTAATTTATTAAATTTTTTGCATTATGTAGACTTAAATTAACAAATTGTCTAAATTATATATCTTACACACCTTAATATTTACATGTAATTTTAGTACAACTCAATTGTGTAATTTATAAAACAACACATTATTTATTATTTAGAAATCTAGTAAAATAAATTATTTGATAATCTATTTTTTCTTATTGTAAAAAAAATCTTTTTAATGTTTATTTGTATAAAACTTTTGTTTGCATTTATATGATTTAATAAATGTGTTTAATTTTTTAAATTTGTTGCAGTTATAATGTTAATAAGATTTATTTTTAAATTTTAAAACATGTTTTAAATTACTGTATTGTTTAAATTAATATTTGTTATAATTATTTTATGGAACACAAATACACTAAAAATTATAATATTTTTTACAAAATGCAAACAAATTAGTAACACCATTTTTACAAATAAACAATTTAAAAATGATAACTGTACGCAATATATATATATATATATATATATATTTAAACGGACCTTCCTCTAGAATGAAAAATAATTGTTGCATTAAATATATAACATTTATGTTACAATATAAAATATACATGTATTTATAAATAAAAAATTATAAATAAATATATATAAATATATATATATATATATATATATATATAAATTTCCTTACGTTATCGACAATTCTTAAAAAAAATATTAGTAAAATTACATTTTTTATTTTGTATATATATATATATATATATATATATATATATATATATATATTTAGTAAAATAAATATTTACCTATGTATAGTATAAAAATAGTAAAAATAATAAATATTGAATTCATTTTTATTCAAAATAAAACATTTTTATTTTTACTTTTACATTTATATAGTGCTAAATAATTTATTTCACCAATTAAAATGCAATCTTAATTATCTAAAAAAATCATTATTAAATATGTGCAAATAATAATTTTGTATATTGAAACATTGTCTGTGTATTTAATATAATGTTTATTTTTAAAATTATTTTTTTATTAATTTTAGCATTAAAGAATTTTTAAACTTAAATATATATAGTTATTTAATATTTGTAAAAATCTAAATTTGTTTGTTAATAACAATTTTATGTTTAAATAACCATATTTAAAAAATTATGTTTTTAAAAACTGACATTTGTACCTGCCTTATAATAAAACGCAACAATATATCTAAAACATTGGATTTTTTTTATAATTTTAATTATAAATAATAAAATACGTAATTTATAAATTGAATTTATTTTGTATATTCTGTATAATAACAACCATATAAAAATTAGCATATATATACTTAAACTTATAACATGTAATTAACTTAACATTAATAACTACAAATACATGCATCTACAAAACACGCATATGTTAAGTTTACGTTAAAGTTAATAAAACAAAAATTGTTTTTATGCACACAAAATGGACTTTAATGTGTAAATATAAACCGATATTAACGTTTGAGAATACATTAAAACTTTAAAGCATTTATTAAAGTTTAATCAATATTTTATTTAAACTAAGTAACGTACTATTATCAAAATGCACAGACATTTATTAGAATTATATTTTTTAATGTTTTTCTTGTGTTTTTTATCCTCGTTCCGTTAAAAAACGAGTTGTCCAATCATATATTTTTTTACAGCGACTGCAAGTAAACTAGTAACATTATACAAAATTAGTAAAAAATATTAGGGTTAAAATAAAAGATTTTTTTTTATTATTTGATTTTTTTTTATTTTTATAAAAATAAATATTAATAATAAAAAATAATGTTTACTATTTAATAGTAAAATTAAATATATTTACAAATATATATTAAAAAATAATAAGTTAGTAAAAAAACATTTATAAAATTATCTATATAAGCAAACTAACAAAACAAAATGGGTATATTTAAATAATAATTAACAAGTTTTTAATTAATGTGTTTACAATTATTATTTAAAAATACATTTTAATGCTTTAAGTTAACGTTTAAAAAATTACAGATTTTACGTTGTTATTATTTATAAAACAAATTAAAATTAAAATTAATAAACTTAGTATTAACCCTAACATTATATAATATTTGCATTTCTAAATATATTAGACGTTATTTTTTATGCAGGTTGTTTATCCCAATTTTGAATTATGCATCAATTAATGTTTTATGTATTTTTTTATTAGTTACAACATATATTTATAACATTATAGTTATATTTTAATTATTGCATTATATTGTACATTTTACAATTAAACTGCCTTTTTGGTTGTATGTTAGTTAATTGCTACAACTGTTTCAATTTAATAACTGCGTTTTTAACACTAATTATTTTAGAAGTTGAATATATATATATATATTATATATATGTATATATATATATATATATATATATATATACGTATACATTACAATATTTACCAACAAAAATGAATAACATATTTTTTATTATTACACAATATACAAAAAAAATATTGTAATTATATAGTATGCAATATAAAAAATGTAATGTAGATAGTACTAAAATTTTACAAATATACTTCTAAGTAACAAAAATACTACGTAAAATGTTAAATAGCTTATAATGTAAAATGTATTTTTGAATATATAAAATTACTAAATTACCTTGTGTTTAATGTACCTTAAAATAATAAATAATTAATGTGTTTGTTTGTGTTTGTAACTACTCTGTTTAACTAATATGTTATAATTTTGTGTTAAAAGTTTATATTGTTGTGTGTAAATAAAACAAATATAAATGTAATATAAAAATAGCTGCGTATGCTTATGCAGCTAATAAATATATTAGTATTAACATTTTAAAACAAAAATTAATTTAAATTAATTTGTTATCTCCAACTATTTGTTAGTAAAATTAAACATTATAAATTTAAAATAATGTAAAATATGTAATGGGTGCTTAGTGTTTATTTAAAAACGCTGAACTGACTAAAATAACATATTTTAAAAACAACATATATATGACAAAAAATACCATGTTATCAAAAATTAAAAAACTATAAATTGTTGCTAAAACAACTATCGGAATTGTAACAATGTATTGTGTTTTGAATAAACAAAAACAAAAAACTATAATAATATTGAAGGAAAAAAAATAACAAGTAAAACAAATAAACAAAAAATGTTAATAGCATTAAACAAATATTACAACAAGCTTATTTTAAATATTGTAAAAACATAATTTAGAAAAAATTAGTTATTTTATAGTGAGAAGCCGTGCTAGTATATTTAATTTTACACCTAAATTACTAATAATAAAACCATTTATTAATAAAAAATTTTTTTTAATGTAGACTTATGTTATGTAACAATTTGATTAAGCAAATATAAAACAATAACACGGGATAAACTATTTGTATACAAAAATATAGTACTATGCGTGCCTAAATTTTAAAAACATTTACATCGGTAGTTAGAAAAAAAGCCTATTTTTGACAAATAATGTGTTGGTATGATATTAAATATAATAAACTTAAATAGTAAAATATTTGTTTTATTAATAAAAAATGTTTTTATAATAAAATGCAAAACAGTCAAACCGGGTTTAATAATGTTTTTTTAGGACAATGCTCCAAGTCATACTTCCAAAAAGGTAAAATCATATTTTGCACCTCTTAATAATTGTGTAATGTTTTAACAAATCTTAATAATGGTTTAATATGTTTTTTTATAAATTGTCTTTACAAAATATGTAGGTTTATTTGAAATGTTCAAACAACAAAAATACAATTAAAACCTATAACATTTTATTTATTAACAAAAGGCAATTAATAAATTTTTTTTTAAATAACAAAACAAATAACGGTAAGACATTTTATATTTTATGCACTTATGTAACAATTTTAAAACTTTAACTTACACCATTTTTTTACAAACATTACAATTTAAATTTTGTCTAAATTATTAAATCACAGTAACAAAATTTAAAAGTATTTTTTAAACTATAAAAAAATTAAACATTATTTTTAATAAACATTGTTAAAAGCATTTACAAAACTACTTATGTTAATTGTAAGCAATTGTTATAAAATTTAAATTGGTTTTATTGTATAACAAAACATTTTATTTTATAAAGTTTTAAAAAATGTTTATTTATTTATTACTTTAACGGTTTTAAATTACTTTGCAAAACCCTTTTAATAAAAACAAACATAAAAGTTGTTCCGCCCCATTATTGCTATTGTTCAGATTTTTTGTTGTAAAACATTAGATAAATAAACAATAACGGATTCAACTAGATTACATTTATTTTTAAGCATTTATTGTTTGCTATGTTTAATTATTTTAATGCGTTGCAATACTGTTATAATTCTAAATAAATACATAAAAACACATAAATTGTAAAATTATTTTATTTTCTATATTCTAGTCAGTTACAAATATAAAACATTTTAAATTTAAAAATTTAATTAAACAAAACTAACTTTAATCAAGTAAAAGGCAAATTAATGTTTTTGTAATTAGGTAAAAAACAAAACCCAACCAATTTTGATTACAACAATTAGTTCAAAATTCAAATTGGTAAATTTAGCTTACTACAACCATACATAAAAATATTACAATTGTTTCTCCCAAAATAAAAACACATTAAAGCCTTAAATAAGCTCAAACAAAACAACGATATTATTAATTTAAGACAGTATTAGCACGTTTTTTATTTTTGCAATTATATTAAAATAATACGGTTGCATTTGGGTTTTGTTTAGTAATAATTTTAGCAACAATTTTACTCATTTTAATATTAGTTCTATAAATATAAAATTTTTAAAATAAAAATACAGATTGTTAAAATGTTTCTAATTTTTTTATTGCATTTTTCTAACAACCATATATTTAAATTTTATTGTTTTATTCCTTAAATGTCTTGTTTTAATTGTTTACTAAAAATAAATGTGCGCATATATAACGCAAACAAAAATTGAAACTTATACAATTATAACTACAATTATTTTTAGATTTTTACTTTTTTTAATAATTATGTTACTTACAAAATAAAATTTTGAGTATTGCAAATTTAAAAAAACCAGTTTAATTATTTGTATGGTTTTTATAATGTAAATGTTAACAATTATATTACAAAACATTAAATATTGTAATTAGTAATATATAATTGCTTAGTTTAAGCTTGATACATTTAATATGTAATACCATTAAAAGCAGTGTATAACTTTCTACATGTATTACTTTATTACTTTACCTGGCTTTCCAGGTTACTAATTTTTTAATAAAAACATATTTGTAATAAGAAAACGTTTATACTAAATTTGTAGCTAGCATTTGTTAATAAAAATATATTAGGTTTATTTGTAAAAAATGTGGTAATAAATTATGTTTTTTATTTTAACTTCCTTATGTTTTTACAATGTACAATATATCATGCAAATAGGTTTTTGTTAATATGTTGTAATAAATCTACTGTCATAAATAAACTGTTTTTTAATATGTAAAATGTGATTTAATTAATTAATGTATAATATATTTTTAAAACAACCACAACCAAATATGCATTATTTTTATTAATATTTAATTGTGCGTTAAGTGCGTTTTTTTAAATAGTTAAATTTAAAAACACTTAATATTTATTTTGTACCACATGTACTATATTGCAACAATATTGTATAAACGTTTTAAACTATAGCATTAAAAAAACAACAGTATTTTAATAAAATACTAAATTATGAGATAAAAATTATAATACTTAAATAAATAAAATATTATTTTTTATTAAACATTTTTAAATATTTAAAAACCATGTACTTTACAATTTTTTTATTACCAAAAATTATGTGTACCAAGTTCTTCTTTAATACAAAACGTTATTTTTGCATGCAATACATAGTTTAATTTAAAACTTTTTTTGACAAGAAAATACCGTTTAATTGTACTAAACGTTTTGTAATTATCAATATAAAACTATTTAATATTTCTAAAAAATTAGTACACTGGAAATAATAAGAACATAAAATAAATGTGTAGCTATTGCTACAAACGTATTAAATAACTATTTATTTAGTAAATGTAAAATAAACAAAAATGCAGTAGAAATAATTATATTTACAAATGCAGGTTGTTTGTTAGTCAATAAAAATAGTTGAAGTTTGTTTGTTAAAAAAACGTGGTTGTACATCAATTAAAGTTTGCTAATAATACTTATATTAACACTAATTAGTTTATATTAACTAAAGTGTGTATTGTTAAAATCTAATACAAATAATTAAACACAATGTTTAAAAAGTAATTTAAACAATACGTTATTAAATAAATTGTAAAAAAATATGTAATTAGAAACCGATTGTTATTATTACTATGCAATAGTAAATATAAAATAATAATTTTTAAGCATTATTAACTTTAAGTTTTAAACACTGTTTACAATAAAAATTATCGCGTTTATAAAATTTAAAAAATGCTACAGTTTATTTAAGACCTAACGTTTAAGCAATTGGAACTAGTTTACTAACATTAAAAAACCTGTTATAATAAGAAAAAATATTATTAAATGTTTGTGATAATTACAATTTTCACTAACTCGGATAAACTGAAAATATGCAACACTGTTTGCTTATACGTCGTTTATTAAGTATTTCCTGTTAAAGTAATTATTGTTAATTAAAAAAAGTGACTACAATCTAACTGTTTACACTAATTAAACGAATTTAATTTTTTAATGTATAAACAACGTTTAACACGTTGTGCATTAAACAAAATAAATTGTAAATGAATTTTGCCAGTAACTATTAACAAAAAATTTAAATCAATAGTATAGAAATAAAAATATGTTTAATTTTTGTTAATATTTATTAGGTAATATTTAATAGATAAATAATACATACTTGTATTTAATAAAAACATACAATTTTGTTAATATTAATAATTAACATTGTATTAATTGTAACATTAAATTTTGTATTTAATATGTGACAACATAAACATTGTTATTCGATTTTAATATGTTGTTTTTATAATGGTTAAACAAAGGTAAACTGTTTGTTTGTTTACTTGTATTTTAATAAAAGTTATATTACATATTATAAAACACTATAAAGTAATAATAAAAATTAGCTTGTTGTGTTCAAAAAATAAAGCTAGTTTTATGAAACAATATACTAGACAAATTTGTATTAATTACTCTAATTTTGTTCATGTTGCTTAATAAAAACGTGTATACATTGTTTTTATAAATACACTAATATTATAAATATATTTTTGCAAACCAAAGTTGCATACTTGCAATTGCAACATAAAAAAAATTAATTAAAATTTTAATAAAAGGCAAATAAATTAAATCAACCACTCCTAAATAGTAAACAAAATTAAATTAAATTTACCTATTATTAAAGCCTTAATAAATAAGTTAGTTACACAAATAAATCTAGTTAATAAAAAAGTAATTTTTACTATTTTTACACTACAAGTTTATTAATATTAAAAACCAAAAAAAAATAGTTTTTTTCAAATAATTAGGTAATTCTAGATATTTAGTAATACAATAAAAATAATACAAACAAAGTTTACAAAATCTTTTTTCCATAAAACTATTTATTTTACAATTAAAAAAAAAATTATTAAACAAATTTTTTTTCTGATTTATTAAAAAATACAATATTTAATTATACAAAAATAGTGATTAAGCTCCAAAAAATTAAAATTAATAACAAATTTGTCATCAAACACTATCGTGTAATTAAGTATAACTGAGTTTTATAAAATGATTGCTAACTTTTTAATGTCCTTAATTTAAAAAAAAGTTTATATTCAACATTTTTTAATAAAAAAATATATTTTAATATTCTATTGACTAAAAGAAAGCAACGCATTAATAAAACAAATTATGTTTAGTTTAATATTATATATGCTACATGTGCTACAGTATGTTCAAAAAACATTTAAAATTTGGTATTTTATATCAGATTATAAAGAGCATATTTAAGCGTTTACAAAAAAATAGTTATTAGTGATAGTTTTATTTAATAAATAAAATTGACAACTACAGCACATATAGTGCGCGGTTGAAACCGGCGTTTTATAAGGTACATATAAAAGAACATTAATTAAACTATTTATAAACCCAAACAGTGATTAATATATGTACATAAATAGTAAAACTATATCTTTTAATTTTTAATTCTACTGTATTTAATTTAAAACCAACATATAATAATTACAAAAAAATATTTTAAACAATTTATAACATAGCACTACTTTTTTTAACACGTAGCTTTTATTATATATTTTAAAGTTCCTCTAGTTAATTAAAAATATTGTAATTTTAATAACGTTTTATTAAAAATAACTTTTATTTGTTTATCTAACAACTATTAACACAAAATGCAAACGTTTTTACGCGATTTAAATAAAACAATAAATATTTTCTACAAACAAATTACTGGCAACTACACCTTAAAATCCTTTACTACTTTAGGTAAAAATAGCTGCTAAGTACTAATTTTTTTAAGTTCAATGTTTTACACTAAACATAAATTTTGACCAAACACATTTTTATAACTTACAAAATTATGTCTCGACGTCTCATTACAAAAATTGTCTTAAAGTTAATACATTAATTAAATTTCTGTTGTAAAAACTTTAATTTTAATGTTTAATTTAATTAAACATGCTAATTTTATTTCTAGTAGTAGCAATTTAGATTTACAAATAATTGTTTATCTAAATTTAATCAAATAATATAAAATAAATTTTGGACTTACTAATATAATTTGTTAAAAATTACAGATAAATATTCAAATATTTTTAAGTATTTAAAAAAAAAATTTAAAGTTAAATTTATTATCACATTTTTACAACTTGTAGTAATAAACAAAAAACTTACAATACAAATATTTAATCATTTAAAAATTTAGTTGCCTACATTTTGAAAAATGTATTTAACAATTTTAAGAAATTTTGAAACAACAGATAACAAACAAAATTATTATAGTTAATATTATTGATACAATAACAATCTTAATATAGTTTGTTTATCGTCTTTTAGTGCTTTGTAATAAACTTTTTAATTTGTAATATATGGAAAAACTTATTTTTTATGTAAACCATTTTAAAATTAAAAATACCAATAAAAAATTACTATAATTTACTGTAAATACCTTTTAAAAATGTGTTACTAACAATTTATTTACGTTCAAAACGTTTACTTGTTAAATATTTTTAAACAATTATTATATATTAATTAAGCAGTGTACAATATGTATATCTAAATTTACATAAGCATAAGGTTTAAAATAAACATACAATTTTTCGAATAATTTTATATCAGCTCAAATTGCTCTAGTATTGCCGACATTAAAAATGATGCGTTTTGCGGCAAAGGAAAACTTTTAAACAACATTATTTAATTAACTTTTATTTATTGCAAGTATATTTAAAATTTTTTACATAATTTATTATTATTAATATGTATTTTTAATTTAACTTTTTATTACGCGTCCTTGCGACTGCAACAATAAAAAATTGCCAAATCTTGTTATTCCAGTTGATAAATAGCATTGGTTGTAATAATTATTTGTTTTATTATTAATATTTATTTAAAATTATTTTACAAAATAACAGCATAAATAATTATATTTTATTTATTTGCAGTTAGTTACATGTTTTATTTTTATTTATTCTTGGTTTTATAAAATTAAAATTACAAAATAAGTAAAAATAAATGTATTTACAACTTCTAATACAAATAATTAAACAAAATATTATAATAAATAACTTAAACAATTAATTATAAAAGTTTTTGTTTTTCTTTATTTTATTTTATACTTTTTAATATTTAAAAAAATTTAGATATTAAAACAAATAATTAAGCCATAAATTAACGAAAACAATTAACAAACGCGATAAATGTTCTATATTGTTTCAAAGTTAAAAGTTTAAATTAAAATATAAGGTAGGTTAATAAAAAATTGGAGGTCAATTATTTAAAAACATTTTTAATTTTCTTACACTATAATTAATGTTACTTTTTTATACATACAACATTTAAAAACGGATTAACGTTTTTAATATACAGTGTATGCAGTAATGTGAGCGTAATTATTTATGCTGATTTTGCAATGTAATTGTAAATAATGATATTTAAGATTGCTAAAAATAATCATATTAGCACCGTTTAATTAATTTTAACAAAATTAGTATTGATAACATATAATACAAATAATTAAACACAATTTATAAAAAATATTTTAATCAATAAATTATTAAATAAACGTAAAAAATATATAATTACAAACCGATTGTCATTATCAGTATGCAATACTGTGTATAAAGTAATAATTTTACAGTATTTAACAAAATTAAGTTTAAAACATTATTTACAATAAATAATGTCGCGTATATATAAAATTTTAAAAAAATAATTAGAGCTATTAAATACTTAATTTTTAAACAGTTGGAAACAATTTATTTACATCAAAAGACCTGCTATAATAAAAAATTATTTAATAAGTGTAATGGTTGCATTTACCACTCACTCGGTAAAACTGAAAATGTTCAAAATTGTTTGTTTGTACGTCGTTTATTAAGTATTTACTGTTAAAGTAATTATTGGGAAATAAATAGGTGACTAGCGCTTTAACTGTTTACAATAATTAAATTATCTAATGTAGAAACAATATTTAACACATTATGCAATATAATACGTAATTGCAAATGTATTTTTAAAAAGTTATAATTAACAAAAAAACAATAAAATTAAAAAACAATTTATTTTATTTAAATAAAAATCGTATTTAATTTATATAGGTGTATCTATAATCCACATTAATAACAGCTATATAGACCATTGTTTAAATACCACCCGGTTTTAGGTTTTTTTTGTAGTTTTTAAATAAAATTATTTACCTGTGTTACAAATTTTTATTATTTTATTTTATAAACACAATTGTGGTTATTAAAAAAATAAAAATAACTACAAATTAAAAAAAATATTATAAGCCATATCTAAGCATATCTAAAATAGCCGAGCGTACATGTAGTAAAATCAGCTTTGTGGTTTTATATGTATGCAAAAGAATACATAACAAGCTACATTTTACAAAAAAAAAAATTCAAAATTATTATTTTTATGTTTGTTATATTAAAATAATATACGTACAATAGTATACAAATCAAAATTTGTTAAATTTTTGTTAATGTTTTTAAAAAAAAATGATTCAATCTAGTCAGTCTCAAGCCTTGATAAATAAGAAGAGTTTGAGCGCAAGGTTAGTAACCTGGTTTTTATAAAAAAAATATTCTTACAAAAAAATATAATTACAAAACGGTAGTCCTAGAAACAACTGCAAAAAAGTGATTGGACGTATTTGGGTAACAAAGATATTCATATGACAGGGTTGAGCAACAGCAGAAAGACAGCAACAAAAACTAATGTCAAGACTCTGTATAAAATTGTGCATAGTTTATTCAATTTTTTTGTTAAAGTAATCATTGTATAAACAATGTTTAAAACGTTGTGCTATAAAAAGATTAATTAGAAATAAATTTGGCCAGTAACAATTAACAAAAATATTAAATAAATAGTATACAAGTACCTATTTCTAAGGTAGTGTTTAATAAATAAGTGATAATTGTATTTAATAATAACATACAATTAATAAATAACATTGCATAAATTGTAAAATTGAATTGTGTACACAATATGTGACAATATAATCATTTTTATTTAATTTCAATATGTTGTTTTCAAGTTAATTAAACAAAAATAAACCGTTTGTATGTTTATCTTGTATTTAATAAAAAGCATATTACATGTTGTTACATGTTGTTAAAAAGAAGTAAGATAACAATAAAAATTTGCATAATGTGTTTAAAAAATAAGGATTAGTTTTTTAATATACGTACCAGATATATTGGTATTAAATAATCTTTTTTTATTTTTTTTATTTTTTTAAAAAAAATTGTTAAGATTGAATTAATAACAATTATCTTAAACCAACAATTCCTAAATAGTAAAAATTATTGTCTTTTAATACGTTCATTTTATTTACATAAGTGCCATAATAAATAGGCTAGTTACACTAATAAATTTAGTTAATAAAAAGTAATTTTTATTATATTTTATATTAAAAGTTTTTAACATTAAAAATTATAAATGCAATAATGTTTTTATTTTAAACAAATTTTTAAATAATTACAGATTTTTTGGTGTTGTAGAAGAAACGTTTACAAAACGTTTTTTAAATAAAACTTTTTATTTTTACAATAGAAAATAATACTTTTTTATTTTTTATTTTGTTTTTTGTAGTATTAAAATGTATAAAGTTTGATTATACCTAACTAGTAATTAACCTCCAAATAAAAAAAATAATAAAACATTTGTCATCAACAATATAGTGTAATAAAGTTTAACCAAATTTGTAAAATAGCTACTAAATTCCTAATGTTTTTAATATATAAAATTTAATTAAAAATTTTTAAACAAAAAGGTTTTTAAATAATATATTAACTAAAACAAAGCAACTCCATCTAGTCAATGTTAACTTAAAATTATATATATTATATATGTTACATGTGCAAGAGTATGTTAGAAATACATTTACAATTTAAGATTTTACATTAGTTTATAAGGAATATATTTTAGCGTTTACAAAAATAACTAACATTGGAGGTTTAAATTACTAACATTAAAATTAATAATTATAACACCATTGTGCGCAGTTAAAATGCAAGTTGTTTAATGTAGATATAAAATAACATTAATAAAATATTTGTAAACTTAAACGGTAATTTGTATATGTACATTATAAATATAAACATATTTTTAAATTTTACTTGTACTACATTTAATAAAAATCCACATTATAGTGATTACAAATAAAAATAAAATTGTATTAAATAAATTTAAAACATGGTTTTACTATTTTTTAACAACTAGATTTTGTTACATATTTTTTAAATAATTTTAATTATTTAAACATATTTTAACGTTAATACCATCTTTTTTATAAAAATCAATTTTTTTAATTTTATTTAACAACGATTAACATAAAATGTAAACAGTTTCACGCGGTTTATTTGCAACTAGAATTACACATTCTGTTTTTTTAGGTACTAATAACTCCTATTTACTATAATTAAATGTTTTACTTAAGATTAATATTATATACTAGACTTGATTATAACTAAATACATTTTTAAAACTAACAAAATTTTCTGGATTTGTAATCACAAAAATTATGTTAAAGTTAGAAAATAAATTGCGTTTTTTATTTATGAGTTTTGCAGGAAACAGATACTGTTAAACAATATTATGCAATTAATTTTTATTTTTTTACAAATATGTTTATTTAAGCATTATTACATTATTTAAAAATTGTTTAATTGAGCATTTTTACAAGTTTTAATTTATTACATTTTACTTTGTCTTTAAAGTTGCTACATTTTATTATTTCAGTTGGTAAATAATATTATTGTAACATTTGTAACACATATATATTATATATATATATATATATACATATATATATATATACATATATATATATACATTATTATTATTTTTAGTTAAAAAATTTTAAATTTATAACAAAATAATTTGTAAAAAACTTTAATTTAATTCTGAGGTAATTAAGACATTTGTAGGCGCTATTAGCAATAATCAAAAAAACTAAAAAACAAGTTTTATTCTATTTTAATCTTTTAGTTTTCTAATGTTAATATACTAAAAAAATACTAAAATAAATGTTTTTTTTTTAACAATTAATGCAAATAATTAAACAAATATTACAAAAAGTAACCTAAACATTAAAGTGTGCAAAAAGTTTTAGTTTTATTTTATTTATTTTATACATTTGGTAATTTATGATTAAGTAAAAAATTGCTATTAAAACAAATAATTAAACAGTAAAGTAATTAAAAATGTTTTGCTAAAATTGCAAGAATTTAATTTAAATGTATTTACAAGCCTGGTAACAACAAAACAAGCAAACGTTTTATTAAATTATACTTGTAATGTGTAAAACCACGTTGTTAAAAAATAAACAAAAGTTTAAAACAAATTATGTTTGTTTGTTAAGAAGGGCGTGTTTACGCTAGTAAAAAAATTATTTTTGTTTATTAGAATATTATTTAAAAAACAAGTATTGTTTATAACAAATGTTAATATGCACGCACGGTATATAATTATAAAAAGTAAACAATGGTAAAAAAATGTGTTTTTTAAGTTCTATTGCAATACTTTTACAATAAATATATTAGTAAAAATTAAAGAAAAAAACATTTTGATAAACAAACATGAGTTAAACAAACACTGCTTACTTTCTTTATAAATTAAGTTAATATATATATGTAATTTTTTAATAATTCAGTAAATTAAAATATATTTAACTACTACATTTAATTTAATAACAATATATAACTCATGTAGCATAACAAAAATTAATAATTCAAATCGACTATAATAAAACACATTTTTTTAACGTTTTGTTATAAAATGTTATTTTAATAAGATTATTTTAAACATTAATACATTGTATAATATTATAAATTATATGTTTATTTAAAGGCACAGAAATAATAATTATATTTAAATTTGTAAATTAAAACAAACTAATAAATAAAAAATTGTTTGTAGTAACAATTGGAGCATGCGTTAGTTTTAATTTTTTGCAAAACTGGTTGCTAAATTGTACATATTTGCATTAAATGTTAACTAATTTAGCAATAACGCTACTATGTACACAACTGCAATAAAGTATTAATGTGCAATACCAGTAAAATTGGTATATTTTTTTCTATATAACAAAGATAATTTTTTTTAAATTATTGATTAAACTGTACCTAAACAATAAATAATGCGTATGTAGTAAATAAGTTTTTTTTATTTAAAACTAATATAGCCATTAAGAAAAAGCTAAAAATTGGTTTCATTTATTTAAAAAAATATTTAATTATAGTTTTTTTTATTAATGCAATAATAGGCTGCAATGTGTCTAAGGCACATTAGATCCTGGATTAAAAATTGGGTAGGGATAATAAATTATACGCAATTTGGGTTAAACTACAAAATTTTATTTGTGTATTACAAATATATAAAACTATACTTTGTTGCCAAACATGTAAAAACGTTACAAATTGCATAATTGTAATATTGGAGATACTACTTGTAACTGCATCAGTTTTATATATCAAGTGTTAATCAATTTACTAATAATACTACAATGTACAGTAATGCAGTGATACAGCAATAAAACTCCTTTAATCAATGTATTAATAAGCTGCAAGGTGATTGAGAAACATTAAGTTTTAAATTAAAGGTTGGGTAAGAAAAATAAATTATACGCCAGAAAATGCACTTTTGTTTAGACTACTTGTCAATTGTTTGTTTATTAAAAATATATAAAAATGTATTTTCTTTGCGGTATGTAAACACATGTAAAATATCACACATTATGGCAGCAGTTTTATAAATAATATTTTAAAATATGTGCTTGTACTGTAAGAACAACAAATAACATAGATAAAACCTTATGGTGCTTATCTACTATATATGACCCGCTTAAGTGAGCATTTTTTTACTGGTCAAACGTATTATACATAAATATTAAAAATTAAACGTTATATGGGATAATTTTATGCAAAGTGAATTAGGACTAAAATTTTTTTTAAAATGTATTAACATATAAAATACTCTAATTAGAAATAAATGTTTGCGTCCATTTTATATATTAAATAATGTAAAACCTACATTGCATGCATTTTAAATATATCAGAATTTAAGTATTGCGCAACAATCTACATTATATTTCAGATAATTAATAATAAATTTACTTTATTCTTAATTATGGTTTAATAATAAGAAACTCTAATTAAGGGTATACTTGTGTGTTAATTATTTTTATTGGCAAGCGCATTAGTTGTTAAACTGAAACAATTATTTAATAATATATATATATATATATGTACATTATTGGACGGATTTGATAAATGCGTTGCAACAACCGTCCGGTTTAGCACATTTGTAGCAAACAAACATGGCATTAAATTTAGAGCAGCTGACCTCTAATACAATAGTAATACTAAAATAAAAATATAATATTTTAAGTTGTGTGCATTTGGTAAATAACTTATTCCGGCGCTACAAGCATCTACATTATTTTGTTCTTGCATTTTAAAAACAATGGTTTTTTAAATATTGAACTACACTTAAATTAAAACAAAAATAAAAATAAAAAAATGAAAAAATAAAGGTAGAAAACCTTGTTTTAGTTTCAGTAGGTTGCATGGCGTACTTCTTTAAACAGCGGTCTGCGTGATTAATGGGTATAATAACTAAAGTTATACATACTGATAATATGCTAATCCGTTGTGTAAATATTTTTACATTTATGGAACTAGTAGAAAATAATATTAAGCAACTGTTACTATTTACAACATATTAGTTGAGTTTGCTTTAATAATTTGTGATTGTTATGTAAGGCTAACTTTTAAGTATTTTGTATTCATTATATTAATTTAAGTTAAAATTGTGTGCATCACTTGTAATAAACACATTTTTTTCTAAGAATTTTGTATTTAAAAAACTTAAAATAAAATAATTAAAATTAATATTAATTTTTATTTCAATTACAAATTGTACATTGTTTTACATGTACATCGTACATATTATTTAAATATTTTTTAAAAAGCCTTTTTTTATTTAAATTTATCACGTTTGTTATTAACGTGATTGTGGTTTTTTGGAAATATCATGTCCTGTCTTTTGATTGTTAATCCGTTTTAAACTATAAAATTTTATGTAAAAATTAACACTAATTTGTTTTAATTTGTTGTAATAAATATATTTTAGATAACACAATAGTATTTCATTAATATTAGCAAATATGTTAATAATTATCTATATTAAACAAAACTAAGGATTATTAGAACCTAGATATCAGTAACATTTTGCAAGTAGTACTTTTTATTAAAATATAATATGTTTACATGAACATTAAAAAAATGTTATTACAAAAAAATATGTTTATTTATTTAAGAGTAGTTTTTTATCCCAATATTTAGTAACTTAATTATTAAATGTCGTTTTTTGATGCTACGGTTTAACATGTTTAAACGGTAATGTGTTGTGTTAAATGTTTATAAAATTATTTTTAATTACTAATAAATTTACTTTTTTTTAAGAAAAAATAATGCATTATTAAACAAGTATAGTTGTGTTTTAAAAAAAATAACAATTTATTGTTTTAATATTAAAAAATATATTTTGTTTTATAACAAGTATTCAATATATATATATAAACGTATTCTATTTTATTTTACTTCTTTAAAAACACTTTTGTTGATATGTACCAAACGTTATTTTTAAGACAACATAAACAAGTAAAACATTCAGAATGTTAATATAATAAAATACTATAAAATCGCATACATGTTTGTTAATTTTTTTTTGTCAAAATGTTTTTACTATTATATTTGTTATTAAAATATTATAATATAAGCAAAAAAACACATTTATTTACTATTATTTATTTATTTGTTAAAAGTATTTGCTGTGCGTGTTTATTAACGCTTGTTGTAAAAAAATATTTTTTTTAAATAACACGTTAATAAACAAAAATAGTATTTTTTATTAGGGTGTTTTGTTTATTTTAGCAAGCAAAATAATTAATATTTGTTAAAACTTGTGTTTATGTTTAGTTTTAAAATTAAAAACAAAGTGTTTTGATATATAATATAATCGGTTTATATTATTTTTGTGCGCAACCTAATTTCAAAACTTTAATTACAATTGCAAACAATTCAGTTAAAATTAACACAAACATTGTATTTCTTACACGTAATAAGCATTTATTTTAATGTGGAAAACTATTTAATAACTAAAATTTTTACCCTATGCTCAATACTTATATAGATTTTAATAACAATATAATATAAATAAAACTCAAAATATAGAAGTATGTTTAAGTAATATTTGAAATTGTGAGTATTGTAAATTTGCAAAAAAATAAGCTTAATTATTTATATTGTTTTTTAAAAGTGTATTGTAAACAAATAACATTAATATTTCAAAAATAAATTTAAAAAATAAGTTAAAAAAATATTATTATTGTTAATAAAACTGCATAAAAACATTAACAATTAATGTTATATTGTAATTAGTAATATTTTAGTTTAGATAAACTTTATTACATTTACATTGTAAGATTATACTTAACAATATGCTTACATTCTATAAATACTTATATTCTTTGTATACATTTTATTATTTTGTAAACCGTTTACATTTTTCTTATAAAAACACTTTATATATACTAGAATTAATTTAACTTTAACCAGGGATTACATATTTTTTGTTTGCTAAGATGGGCGTGTGCACACCGGTAAAATATTACATTTGTTTATTAAAGTATTATTCAAAAAACAAATGTTGTTTACAACAAATGTTAATATAAACGCTCAATATATAATTATAAAATATTAACAAATGTAAACAAATAAATAATAATTAAAAAAATAATAATAATTAGAAAAACACTTTTGACAAACAAACATCAATTTAACAAGAATTTGTTTGTCTTTATTTTTTTTGTGATTTTGTATTAATTTATTATATTAAAATTTTTTTTACTACTACATTTAATTTATTATTATTAATTACAATATATAATTATTGAAACAAAAAACATGCAATATTTTAAATGGACTATGTGACAAAACAATCATTTTTTGTTTTTTAACATTTTGCTTTAAAATATTTATGTTATAAATTACGTTTTTTTATAATAACTACCATATGTTTTAAAAATGTATAATATGTATTACAAAACCGTTATTGCTAATATTTTTAAAGGAAAACGTAGAAGTGACAAAATGTAATAATGTCATATAATAAACTGCTTTTTAAATTTAAAATGTAATTACATTATTTAATGTTTAACATATTTTTAAAATAACGATAACAAACTTACAAATATATTGAATTGTCTGTTAATTGCGTTATGTTTTCTTAAAAAAAATTAAATTTAAAAAGAATTAATATTAGTTTTGTAGACATGTAACATATTGTAACAATATTATATTAGCATTTTAAACTATAGCATTAAAAAGCAAAATTATTTTAATAAAATATGAAATTATGAGATAAAAATTATATTAATTGATTAATTAAAATGTTATTGTGTATCAAACATTTTTAAATATTTAAAAACAATGTATTTTAGATATTTTTATTACTAAAAATTATGTGTACCAATTTTTTTATACACAAAACGTTATTTTGATATAGAATATATAATTTTATAAAATAACCTATATTTACAATAAAATAGCGTTTAATTTTAATTAAAAAGTTTTATTACAATAAATTAACATTCAATATTATTAAACGTTTTGTGAGCAACACATTTAGTAAACCAGAAAAAATAAAAACATATTGTAATTAAAAAAGGGCTTACAGTAAATTTGTAGCTAATGCTACAATTATAGTAAACATTGGTTTTATTTAATAAATGAAAAACAAACAAACATGCAACAGAAATCACCATTTATACATTTGGCGGTTTTTTGCTTGTTAATAAAAATGTTGTAGGTTTATTTGTTTAGAAAAACATGGTTTTACATTAAATAAAGATTGCTAATAATAATCAAATTAACACTATTTTATTAATATTAACAAAAATTAGTATTGACAACATATAATTTAAATAATTAAACACAATTTAAAAAAATAATAAAAAAAATAAGTTATTAAATAAAACGTAAAAAGTATTTAATTACAAACCGACTGTCAATATCATTATACATTAATGTATATAAAGTGATGATTTTATGCATTATCAAAATTAAGTTTTAAACATTGTTTACAATGAAAACTATCGCGTGTATAAAATAGAAAAAAATAACTACAGTTTACTTAAAACCTTACTTTAAACAGTTAAAAACAGTTTATCAACATCAGAAAGCGTAATATTGATATAAACGTTTGTGTAAACTAGTGCAGGTTCTGTTCTTTTTTTACTTAAACGTGTATAATCCTTTAGCACACAATATACAATTATTGAACTTATATAAAATAAATCCGTTATTTGTTTAACAGTTAAACTTATATTATGACTTTTTTTGTTTTGTTTGTAATTGATAGCACTTAAAAATGGTTTCCAGTATTTAAACTTATTGTGATTACACGCGATAAATGTTATAAATTGTTCCAAGGTTAAACGTTTAATTAAAATGTTAAATAGGTTTATAAAAAAAAATAAGAGGTCAATTATTTAAAAAATGTATTTAATCTTTTTACACCATAATTAATGTCGCATTTTTTATAAATACAAAAATTGAAAACTGTGATGTGTGCTGGGTTATGTAAACACTTGTAACATTATATATATAAAATGTATTTTAAAAATAACAATTAAAATAAATTAAAATAAAAACAAAATTATTTTATTTAATTAAAATATTGCTATTTAATTTATAAAAAAATAATGGTTTAAATATTGACATTTTTGTTCAAATGCTATTTATTACATATAGTATTTTGTCAATTTATTTAATAAAAATATTTTATTTGTGTATATTTTTAT